>JAPYYZ010001587.1:0-14874 GCA_030522705.1 Eretmocerus eremicus | reverse complement strand
GACCGAATATCTCGAATCGTAGATAGCATTGAGTTTTGCGGCCATGGAGACTCTTGTTCAGTGCTTTGAGATCTATCCTTTGAATATACCTAGAAGAAGCTTGACCGAAAGCCAAAATCCTATGATTTAGAGCGGGGTCCTTTCAAATTAATAAACTGATGATAGTTACAATTTTTCCATCATATTTTGCTTATAATGAAACCCGAGCTGCAAAAGGAAATTGCTCGATCGATGAGGCTCTTGTTCGTTTCATCGTGAGTCACTATTCACACTACACATATCGTTCATGAATTGCATCAGCAGACTCTTCACTAGAGAATAATCATAACATATTTGACGATGCCAATTTCATGCTCGGCTTTTACATCATATTTTATAACCAGCTCTTCTCATTCTGAAATTTCAATACAGTAGTAAGAAAGAGGAGTGGAAAAGTTGCGACAACCCGATAAAAACGTTTATACACATGTCGTTGATCAAAATAAGACACGCATAGTACGATACGGTTCGCGCCGCCGAGCAAAAAGTGAATTCGCGCAGAGATAAGGCCGATTGGAGTTAAAAATAGATAAACGAACTCCCCAGTCCCGGGTTCAAGAATAATTCCTTTCTCTGCGAACAGATCGTCCACGAGAAAAACAGGAAGAGCTATGAAACATCGCGAGCCGCGTGCGGTGAATAAGAAAGAGGTCACGGCACGTACGCCTCGAGCCACGTAAACGCACGCGATCATCTTCGCTTCTTCAGAGAACTGTATCTCACCAACTCCCACCCTCTATACATACCAGTATATTAAAATACAGTGAACTTTGAATTGTGAGAACAAACGAGTCAGAAAAAAAGCGCCAACAATGAGTAACAATAACAAAAACAAACGCTGCTCCGGGTCCGGGCTCACTGTAGCATCAGCTGACGATCAGCCGTTTCGGAGCACGCATGCGCGTAACGATTTTTCGAGTCTTTTCCACACGCGGGTCTCGTGCATGATCCCGAAAAACCGTTGACGCAGGATCAAAGTCCTGCAGGACGAAGGGCCCGGAGCCAACGGTTTTTTCGAGTTTTGTCTCTCCTGCGCTGTTGCCAACCGCTTTGCCTCGTGTTTTTTCCTCGCGCTCGCAAACGTCGAACGGCAAACTCAGAAACGCGCAGGCGCAAAGCGTTGTGTTTGTGTTGAGCAGCCGACAGCTATAAAAGCGGCGCAACGCCCCGGTGCAAAAACAGTGCTGAAAGTCATACCGCCGAATCTACTGCGTATTACCTCTGTGCTCGACGACGAGCGAATCCTGGTGATTTTTTCCTGTGTGCATTGAAGGTCAATCGCTTGACGCATCGTTCAACGATCCAGCGATAGTCCACGAGGCAACAAAGAGTCTGCAATCGCTACATCGATCAGACGAGCGAGGGAGAAGAGCCGCTGAACTGATCGTTCGCATATTTGTTGTTGCGAGGAGAAAAGCGGAGTTTAATAATATGTCGGAAGCACATTTCGACGAGTACGAGCACTTCAACTACGACTACGACAAGCACATTTATACCGGACACAGCGGCAAGCAGCGAAGCAAGCGGGAAGCAGTGATGCACACGAACCACTTCGATCCGAGCGGCCATTCCAGAAAGATCCTCAGCAAGCTCGTAAATACTGAGCACAACAAACGACTCGTCAAGAACAAGTCGTAGGCTTTCCGCTGCTCGTGCAGGTGAGTTTTCTCTCTCGCTGTCTCTTTCATTTGCTTTTTTGCATCTTCGGCTCGCCCGTTTGTTGTGTTATACCTTGTGGGTATACGTGGCGATGGCATCGACGCATTCCGCTATCGGCAATAACAATAACAAACGGGAATCGATATAGAACTACGCAGTCATCGCGAGCGAGCTGCTGCGCATATGATGGAGTCACGGTCGATCATCGTCATTATTTTACCGCCAACGCGTAGTTTGAAAACTGCAGCGAGGGCCATTCGCGTGCATTATCCGATACCACGACATATATTAGCTCACTTCTCGTTTGCGCCTCGTTTTCCTTCTTTGTTCGTTCTGGAACTCACGTAGCCGTGCTGAAGATGAGATCGCTGTTGCCAAGCGCTCCTCTCGCCTCGAACTAGGCGCTTTTGGATGTATTGTGAATCTATTTTTAATTGAACTAACACGCAACTATGTTGGTTGACTAGACGGTGAACGCACTTGATGTACTTTATATAGTGATTTTGTGATATTTATTTTTGTAATTTATATTTTTTGAAACATTCAGAGATGAACTTGGGAATAATTTGCATGATTGAATAATTTTCAGCTGTACGGTTGAAACGTTAATCAATACCTTTTTTCTTTGTTCCAGGTTACCCCAAGTCGCTCTTTGCCGATAATCGAGTTATAGTTGACATTTTTGTGTGCCTGATTAAACTAGAATGCAGGACAAATCGCGGCTTAACCGGCATCGCACTTGTTCCTGCATCAATGAACGCATTTAGCGATCTGTATGACCTTGATATCATAATTTGATGTTATTCTACTAAATAGCTAGCCGTGAATCAAGATATTCGCGTGTATTCTGATTTTACTCTATCTGGTCTTATAGATCTTGCTTATTTTAAGATTGTAGTATTCATGTAAATCTTATGTAAGACTCACAATTGTTCACATCAAAACATAAATCATCTCAGTTTCCAAGCTCATGAGACTATAAAATTAATGTAAGTGATTAGTTCTGCTAATACTTTTTTCCACTCTCTTAATAATAAGTTGTATGATTCAAATCAACTTATTTCCATTCACTCAAGTGGATATGCGCATAGTAAAACCCAATAAAATATATTGAAAAAAACAACATTTTTCTTGTTATTTTTTAAATACCATTAGCTCTATTTGCGAATCAATGTATCCAGATAAAGTTTTGGACTTCGATTTTATGAGACCTTTTGGATTCTTCTAGCTCACGATGATAGTTCTATTGAGTTAAAATTTCACTTGAGGTGTTACTTTGTTGCTCTGTTCACTGTTACATCTCAATTTCATTGCTTCTAATTTCTCCAACCACTTCATTAAAGCCTCGAGTTCAAGATTCAATCCTTTACAAGAAAGGATGTACCATATGTGATTGTCTAAATTCAATGAGTTCTAGGATCATTATTTGATTCAATAATTGGACAGAGATACAAACTAATGATTATATTTACATTTTTAGTAACAAAATGTATAATGCTGTTGAAAATGATTACACATGATTATACAAAAAGATGTTAATTGTTGCTTAATTTTACGAGTAATGCACTTTAGTTCCAGTACAAAATAGAATAATTTGCCTAAGGTAATACAAAATACATAGTTATCCAACTTTCATAAATTTCAAAACATATTTTTAATCAAGAGTATCAAATAAATTCACTTATATTTAAAGCTAATTAACGATAATAAATTATGCAGACTCTACAAACACTTAATAGTCATATTTATAAAACTATCTTGTACTCATCCAAGTCAACATTTTGACGAAGAATCCCAGTAAGTATCAATTCTGTTGAATAAGTTTTGACTGTCTTGGGTGCTTTTGTCAACTGCTTCTTGGCACTCTGTAAGTTACCAACTTCCACAATGACGAGAATCTTTGCGGACCATCTGGTTGGAGCTTTCACTATAGGTTTGCCTCCACAGAGATTTATCAATTCTG
This sequence comes from Eretmocerus eremicus, assembly GCA_030522705.1. Classification (NCBI taxonomy): domain Eukaryota; kingdom Metazoa; phylum Arthropoda; class Insecta; order Hymenoptera; family Aphelinidae; genus Eretmocerus; species Eretmocerus eremicus. Next base: position 11,213 of record JAPYYZ010001587.1, on the reverse strand, counting down.
AAAATAAATTGTGCATACGTTAATCAGATGAAGATATATCTCACTAGATGAAAATAATGGGCAAGAAAGAGTTGAAAAATGAAATTTGATACTGGCTCGATTGGTTGAACTATATGTATCTTCTGCAGAAAGATGACAACGGACGCTGGTTCTTAATTTTGGTCTTACCTTTCATCTGAGATACAGTAGGTTCTGTGATGGTGGGTGTCAAAAATAATGTGTATCCATCGAGTACTTTGTGATCTCTTGCCTTTTCTAAACTTTCTCGCAAGTTGAATCCATATTGAGATTCAGCTGCATGGTCTTCCAAAACATAGTCCTTCCAGTCAACAAAACGTTTGGTCTTGTTACTATCCTCCAACCATTTAGTGGATACAATAGGAATTCCTCGCAGTAGAGGACATAGAAACTCAAATGTCTTAAGCACATTATCAGAAACCAGGATTGAACATTCCATAGGATCTTCAGTTTGGGAACCACCTACAGAAAAAAATAAAATTTAAGATATTTTCAAACATTTCTAAACCTAAAAGATTTTTTAACCGATTCAACTCCATATTTATCCATACTGATCAAGAATTTTATCATTGTTTAAAACTGAAAGCAACTCTTGGGAACTGAAAGATAGGGCAAATTTTCCGAACTAAAATTCAGGATGAAATATCAGAAGTAGTTAGAAGAGCTACAGGTAAAATTGTATGGAAATCTAATTTTTATGCAATAGATGTGTTTTTGACTCACCTAATTTCTTGATAATCTGACGAATTTTGGCTTGCTTTCCCAAGTAGAGGATCTTGTGCGAGTCTAAATGATTTTCTTGTTTGCTCAAAGCAGCAGAAGATGGCAAGGCTTGTTGCTCATTATTTTTCCTTCGAGATGGACGTAGCGAGCTCGAGGGTTCTGAACTTTCATTATTTTTTACTGGTTGGTCGAGCAAGGATTTTTCGGATGACTCTACTTTCCCACGCTTGGGCCTACTAGTGGGCTTCTCAAATTCAACATTGTCTGTCAATTTTTGCTTTCTAGAACTATCGCGAGTTTCTGTATGACCCTTATCTTTGCGAGCTCTAGAATTAAGATTATCCTTTTCAACGGTTTTCTGCATTATTTCTGCTACTTCCTGGGATTCTTCAGATGAACATTCACTTGGTTTAACCGGGCTAGCTGCGCGCTTTCTTGCTTGTCGCACAGACTGAGGATTCTTGTCTTCATCTGCACGATTTTGGTCATCAACAGAATTTTGGGCACTGCCCTCAGAATGTATCGACGAGGTTGATTGTTTCCGTGACCTACCACGTCTACCCTTCGTTACTTTACTTTTCTGGGCTGTATCTGCACTCTTTGAGCTTTTAGTGCTCTTTGCAGGTCTGCTTCTTGTACCTTTCGGAATCATCTCTTCTTGTGATTCACTTGACTCTCCTAAGCTTTTGATTTGTTTATCCTTAGTTTCTAAAACAGTATTTTGAGATTCCTTAGATTCTAAATTGTTTTTATGAATACCTCTCCTACCCCTTGTACTTCTCGTAGAAGTCTCTTCTTTGACTGATTTTGTTGATATTGCTCGATTACGACGAGTATTAGTAACTTCTACTTGATATACCTTTTCTTCTTTCAAATTTCGATTCTTATCATCTTTACTGACACAAAACTCTGCTTCTGAATCTGAATCATCATCCAAGACAATAGTTTCATTTTTTTCCTCTGTAATTTTTTCAACTAGTTCATTTCTTCTCTGATTTCTTCGAATAGTTCCCTTTGGTGCTGTTGTACTACTATGATCAGCACGATTGCGAGATGATTTTTGATCATTTTTCGAAATGTTTGTAGCTGGCTCGTCACCTTTTGCCTTTGCGCCACGCCTGGTCCGACCAGATACACAGCTAACTCTAGAGAGTTTATTCAATTGGCTTTCTGTAGCTTGATTTGATCTGGATCTGGATGAACTTGTACTTTCAACATTCTTTCTTCCCAAAGATTCATCCCTGGAACTATCTTTCCTCGCCCGACCTCTTTTCCTCACAACCTCTCGATCTGATTTTTCTGTTGCCTCCAACTTGACGCGCGACTGATCTGCAGAGGTGTCTCTAGCACTCTGATCTTTCCGAGGACGACCGTGTTTCTTTTTTGCTCCTTGACTCGGTGTTTCTGATTTCCTCGTGTCGGCCTCAACATTTGACGAATCCATAGAGGAATCCATGCTCTGATCTTTTCTAGGCCGACCACGCTTCTTTTTTGGATCTTGACTGGGGCTCTTTTCGTCACCTTTTGGATTTTTAACGGTGACATTACTCACATTCTTTTTGGACTTATCGATTTGAACTCTCGTCCGTTTGGCACCACTATGCGCATCCGAATCATCCACCTCCAAATTTTCCTTGCTCGAATTGTTACTAGGCACGTCCGAGTTTTCATTTTTCCGCCTTTTACCGCTCGCTGCTCGTCTACCTTGTCCTCTCAAATTGCTTTTGCACGTCTCATCATCCCTCGCATCCACATCTGCGAGAGCCTTGGGAGTGCCTGCAGCTTTCATGTCTTTAAGCAGCTGACTCGCTGGGCTCTGCTTTAAAACAATTCGCTCATGAGCAACAATATTCTTTCTATGAAAAAGTCTCTCTTGCAAAGGGGATATAACTACCGATAATTTCTTGAAAATCTCGTCGTCCCTGGCAAGCTTGGTCCGTTTGGGTAGTTGATTCTGAGCGTCGTCCTGCGGTGCAACGGAACGTTTATTCAGATTGCTCGTCTGGCCCGATGTCTTCGACGTCGTCGTCGTCGTCGAGGTTGAACCGGAGCTTTTGCGGGCGCTGTTTGCCTCGGAGCCCTGAAAAACAACGGAACTCTTGAGAGCGGAATCTTCTTCCTGATCCGCAACATCACCATCGCGTTTCTCGTTAGGTTTGCAACCGACGGAGCTTCTAGCGCGCGAATTATTAGAATTCAACTTTGGCAACGCACTTCTCTTCTGTTGACGACGGCGAGATGACGTCAGAATAGGGGAAAGATCTTGGTTTTTGGTGACTTGCAGGGACGACGAGCCGGCAACACGGGCGTTTTGACCAGCTGGTCCAACGTACATTTTCACACACATTTGTTTCAACTCATTCAAATCCTGATCAGTGTCGTCCAGTTGATCCTTGGGTAGAAAGGCATTGATATCGAGTCTCGGCAGGGGCTTGTACTTGCGCGTAGCGACTCCAAAATCTTCATCGCTGCTGTTTTCCTGGTCACTGGCGTCGGACGGCACCACCTGTTGCGACTGCTGGGATTCCAATCCATCGAGGTTGTCCTGGTCCGTCTTCGATGATGATCGCCTGAGATTCCTCGATTTTCGAAGCGATTTTCGCGATGCCGAGTTCGGGTTTTCGTTTTCATTCGTCGCGTCAGAATCGCTATTGCTAACGCGGACCAGAGACTTTCTACCGACAGAAACGCGCGAGCTTTCGGATTCGATTTTAGCAAGAAGTTCGTTGATGCTCTGAATCTTCTGTTGATGAGACTCCTGGGCTCCATCTTCCGTCTCAGCTCTGCTCTCCTGCCCGACTGGTTGTTGATTTTCCCTCGTCTCTGCTTCATCTTCGTCCTTGTTGTCCTCCTTGTCGTCGCGATTGCCCCTGTAAATGAGGTCGAAGCGCTTGGCGCTGTACAGCTTCCACTGATTGGGTATGACGATAGGTTGCGACTCGATGGGAACCTCATCCTCGTGATCGCTGGGCGCTGCAAGCTGTGAATCGGTCGGCGGGCACTCCGCGGTGCCCGCCACTTTCGGTGTCGGCAGATTTTTCAAAAAATCATCATCGCTATCGGCAATTTCATCGTCGTCGTCGCTAGCCGAGTCTCTGGCCTTGCCCGGAGAGGGGTTAGACTTAACGGGACTCATACTCAAATCATCATCGATACACACCTTCTTACGTGGCGACTGGTTGTCCTCGCTTTCGGTCGAGTAAGCAGATACAAGATCCGAAGCATCGACGGGCTCGTGGGTACTCGAAAAGCCACGCGTTCCTCGCGCCAGTGATCGTTTTTTCATCACCTTCCTCTCAGCCGACTGCTGGTCTTCGCTGTTACCTGTACTCGACTTCGGCGACTGCGTGATAGATGTTCTCCCTATCCTTTCATCCTTGTCGCCCAGAGACGACATGGATGAATTCAAGTTCACGCTCTTGGCAAGGCTCAAGTTGAATCGTTTCCTGACTGCCGTCTGAAGATCCTCGCCTTCAGACTGGCTATCACTTGACAAAGCTCTTCCCTCCGTCATAGCGAAACCAACTTTTTCTGAAGTTGTTATTGGCGATAGATCGCTAAGAAAGCCGACAGTCGCATGTCTGTAAGCTATGCTTCGTCTAGAATTCTTCAACATTTCCCCATCAGACTGTGAACGTTCCAAGACATTGTTTTCATCTTTGGATTCACCGTCGGCACACGCTTGAGCTTCTTTTTCAACCTCAATGTGTTCTTGTAGTGATGCTTCCCGTTTACTCTCGTCCACTTGTTTGTTGAGCAATGTTGATCGCCGAGAAGTGCTTTGTCTTTGAGAAAGAGCAGCAGAGCTTTTACGCGTGGCCAAACTTGAACGGCTTGTTCTGGTTGCATTTGCGGATGGTGTTCCAGGATTCTCACGTAAATTCGATGGTGTTGCGTTGAGGGATTGGTCATCATCTTGCGAAAACAGAATATTCTTAAGCTGCTGCGTCATCAGACCGTCAGTTTCATATTCTTCAACAGAATTCACACTATTTTGGAAGAGTTCATTAAGATTCTTTTCAACTGTATCATTGAGATTGGATTTGGATTTTGGAGTTGCCGAACTCATTTCTTCATTGAATGTTTTACGGCTCTTTGTCCTTGCGCGACTTCTCCTTGAACCAAGCGTTGGAGAGGGTGACATTAAATTCTGCTCAACCTGAGGCACGGACTCACTCTGGCTCGACTCCAATATATTGGCCAATTGTTGAGTAAGTAATACGGATTCATTCTCCGGGATTTTCTCTTCGGGGCCTTCAAACATTTGGTCGAGATTTTTCTCCACGGTGCTGTTGAAATCAACCTGAGATTGTGAAGAAGTATCAGCGTTTTTGAATCTTTTACTGTTAGCGATTTCCAACTCTTCTATAGATCGCTTAGAAGATAAAGATGGTTCTCTAACGTCTTCTTTATCAATCATAGTCTCCGTTTCTTTGTCAATAATCTGTGTTGGCTCAAGAGTATTAGGTCCTTTATCCAAATCTGTGATTTGAGACCGTCTTGTATCGATTTCATTACAGTGTTCTCCATTTTGTTCATCAAAGCTTTGTTTTGACGCAACTTGGGTAGGGGCTGCATGCATATCATCAGGATCCAAAGTTTGAGATTTTCTCTTATGCACGATTTGGGTGGGAGCGATAAATTCATCATCTTCCTCTGACGTATTAGGTGGTTTGTCACTGTTCTCTGCCAAGCTAGACTGAGCAACTCGATCATCAACAAAGTGATCTACTTTTTGAGGCACAAGATCCCTGCTAGGAGCATCATCCATTTTCGATTGTGATTGATTTGCAGTAGAATCTGGAGCCAGTGACGCAACGCTTCTACGTTTGCTGATACAATCATCCTCAAAGAGTTCCTCATCAGTCGCGAATTCATCATCACTCAACACTGCTGATGCTTTGGTTTCATCAATGTTCACTTGTTTCATTGACGCACTCTTCTCATTTTCTTGACGGGATATAGAATTGGAAAATACACCCTCTTCATCAGTTTCGGAATCATCATTTTCTTGGCGGGATATAGAATTGGAAAATACACCCTCTTCATCAGTTTCTGAATCATCCTTTTCCGCTCTCTCAGATCCCAAAGTGTTTTCGCGGCCGGGCGTATCAGCATCATTCTCTTTCCTCGAGTCGTTTTGAGATACATTTCCACGTTTTGCAAAGCTACCAATTTCTTCTGCCCCATCATCTCGAGTTCGATGAGTTGAATCGTCACCACCCTTTGACAAATGACAAGAAAACAGACCTTCTTCATCTGTTTCTGAATCTTCACTTCCATGATTTACTCTCTTTGAATCTTTCAGTTCTTCCACATGGTCAGCTGGCTCTGACACAAGAGTATTATTCACCGATTTCTCATTGTTTGGTACTTTTTCGGCCGACTTGATTTCTGTGGCTGCTTCATTGTCATCATCACCAAAATATGCCATGGGACAATCTTCTATCAAATTCTGGGACAAAAACATATCTTCGTCATCATCCTCAAGGACACTCTTCTCTATGGCCACTTGGTGCACAAAACTGGAGTTTTGATGTATTTGATCTCCAAGTTCCGGAATAGATTCATTTTCTTTTACTTTTGAATGAGAATGTACTTCTTGTTTACATTCTTCATTAGAAACATCGATCTTCTCTTGCTTACTCACTTGGTCTGTAAGATTAGAATTTTGTATTGTTTGGTTTTTCATGCTTCGATCAATAGGTAATGTTTCGTTCATGAATGGCATAGTTTCCATGTCTTGAATTGAGAACGATATGCCTTGAGAGTCAACATCATCAGTGGTTTCATCAATTACAGCTGATGGGGGTCTATCATAAAGTTCTTGAGTTTCAAGATCTTCTAAACATTCGTCATCCTCTGTTTTCGAAAATGACTTTGTATCTCTCAAGCTATTCCTAGAAAGATTCAAACTCTTTTTCCCACTTGGATGGACAGTCTGAGTTTCAAGATCCTCAATCGACTGAGCAAAGCCTTCATTATCTTTCAACTGTTCCTCAATGAGCACTGATTTTCTTGAAACACCTGACAAAATGGCTGATTTTCTAGATTCCATATCATTACATTTCTGTATTTCTGCCTCATCAATACTTTGACTGATTAAATTGGAAGAGGCAGATTTCGTAGTAGATTTTCCTCCAATGGAAACAGACTTTCTTGTTTGTGATTCAATGTTTGACTTCCTTGTGGATGAAGGCCTTGAAAACTTCTCTGCTTCATCAGAGACAAAATTTTGCGTTTCAAGATCTTCAATTGATTGATCTGGTGTCTGCTTTGATGTTAGAGAAATCTTGTGCATAGACTCCATAGATTTCCTTGGTGTTGAACTTCGAGATGACAGTATGTCAGAATCTTCATTACAAAATGACTGAGTTTCAATATCTTGAATTGACTCCATATGGGATTTTCTTCCAGACTGATCAGCTTTCTTCATTCCAGAATCAATACTACATTTTCGTTCAACTGGTGAAAGAGAAGAACTATCCAAATTTCTTGTGCAGAACTTTTGGGTTTCCAGATCTTCCATAGACTGATCAACTACGTCAACACGTCCATCTCCATCAACTTGCAATGATCCATGGGTTAGATAACTACTTGATGCATTACTAGCAGATGTAAGAGTTTTCCTTTGCTCAATATTGAATTTCTGTGTCTCAAGATTATCCATAGATTGATCTACTTCTCCATCACGTATTTCACTCTCTCTCTTTTTGGGAGTAGTGTGGTGCATTGGTTTGATGCTAGATCTCTTGACCGATGGAGACGGTAGAGGGGATCGGAAAATTTCAGATCTTCTACTGTCGGTCATGTTTAAATTGCTATTTCTCACAGATTTCATGGGAGTGGACGACACTCTTTCAATATTAACATGTTGAATCGACTCACAGATGGATTTTTCCGCAATAGAAGTAGACTTTGTCGATTCAAAAACTTGAGTTTCAAGATCCTCAAAAGACTCTCCAATATCCATTTCACCTTGATCACTGAGAACACTATTGTCAGTCTGTTTTGAATCAAATCTTTGAGTTTCAACATCACTAATTGATGCATTATGTGGTGTCTCACAAACGATCTTCTGAGTTTCAGCGCTATAAATTGAAACATCAGCAGACTCATTAGTCTCATGAATGGTATTTCTTCTATCATTCAATTTGCCGACTTCGATGTTTTTGGAATATCTCCCAGAACTCACAGGTGTATTTGGTTGTGTTTGTGCATCATAAATTGATGAATTGATGGATTTCCTATTATCCAACTTGGATTTGTTGATATCAAATCGTTGAGTTTCAATGTTATTGAATTCATCCTCAAATAATTCTTCAGGAACATCTTTCTGAGTTACACAATCATAAATTGATTCATCCATTGATTTCTCTTCAAGTATGATTTTCTCTACTACATCGTTCCGAGATTCAAGATTGCATACACTCTGATTTCCCGATACTCTTGACGCATTGGAAATTCCTTGCTCGAGTCCCGATTTTCTGCCAGAGACAGAGTCTCTACAATCGAATCGTTGGGTTTCAATATCACTGATTCCATCACGAATCGAGTTTCTAGACGAATGGACATTGAATCTCTGAGTCTCAAAATCATCAAAACTTTCGTGAGTTCTACCAGCAGGCAAACTCTTGCGCATAGAGGCAGTAGGAGACAGAATGTTGTCGGAACCCTTTACAATTTCAGATTTACGAGAGCTGCATCTCTGTGTTTCCAAGTTATGGATATCGTTATTTGAAGGTCTTTGTGTCTCCATTTCAAGGATGTTCTCACTTGAATCATTACACTCATGATATGCAGGTTTTTGGGTTTCCATGTCGAAGATATCTTCTTCTAAATCATCTCTTGATCCACTTGCAGATAGTCTACGTGTTTCTGCCCCACTGAAATCGCCTTTTGTCTGACTCTTTGACAAAGGAGACGGTACATCAGATAGATTGAGTTTGATACTGTCATTACTCATGGAGGCTCGTCCAGGTACTTTAGGGCGTCGGAAGCACTTGTCATTGTCATCTGTTTGAGTGCCAGGAATTGCAGAAACATCTCCTTCAGAGTTGTATGAAACGTCCTACGATGAAAAATTATCAGGTTACAATCATGAACAAAACATCAGAAGATGTTGGCACTTCATGAAACACGTGATGAGATTGGTGTATGATAGAACGATGCGAGGTCCAGCTATTTCACGGCCGAGGAATTAACTCGCCGGGTGTAACGAGGAGAAATATTCCCCATGCCCTCAAACACCTTTACAAGCAAAGAGCATATGACTTTTTAGATATTGAAGTGACCGAGCCCCAATTTTCCGTCGTAAATTGGGAGAGAAAGTGATTGCATATTATCAAAAACCATTAGGCAAAGAATCATGGAACCCTACTGAATCGTAAAAAACGCCATTCTTACTGATGCAATCATTTTAAGGGTTTAGAATTATAACTGCAGAGTGAATGTTTATTCATTAGTGGCAGAAATGATTCTCCTAATTATTGGGACTAGATATAATTTTGATTGAGATTAGATACATACCATGGAAGAATCTGGTGTACCAGGAATGACTGACTTGACCTCTTTTTTGACTTGAGGGGTGCAAGGTGTGATTGAGTCATCAAGAGGAGAATACACTTTGAATACGGCAACAACTTGTCCAAAAGTCAAAACATCGCCATCTCTGATTTGGTACATACAGTTCGGTTTTAACCTAGACTGGAGTAAAATTTTGAGATGAACCAAACGTGAGAATTGCATTTGGGCAAAACAGTTAGTACATACATTATTCAGTTTAGTCCTGTTGGAAGAGTTGAGGTCTTTTATGAAGATAGATCCACGAGCCGATGATGCTTCAATTTCAGCATGTTGCTTTGAAACAGTCTGGAAAAAAAGTAAACAAAGGCATCTATGAATTCAATGGATGGGGAACAGCTTTTATGTTGAGATTACGTTTGGATTGAAATCAAAATTGTCAATCTACTTTGAAAAATTTTCATGTCCATTCCCAAATACTGAAACAATAAACAGAAGTTGTATTTTTACAAAAACTCACAGATTGAACACAGTTATTGGACATATGAATAATTGATGAAGGAAGTGGTAGATGATGCGCAAGATATATGAAAGGTATGTCATGGCTTTCTCCATGTCACATTATTAAAAATAACATCTTTCAACAAATAGGACTCATTTACACAAACTTAGAAGAAACCATTGTAATAAAAATCCCATGGTCTGGTTGAAGACTAATTCTCAAGAAAACCAAGTTGTCTGGAAGATGCTGATGATACGGGGGTGAACACTAAGGGACAACATGAATTATCGAGGTGTTCAGTCCGACTCAAACTGTAATGTACATCTATGAGTATGAGAGAGGCAGAAGATTTCGAGCTCAGATACTCAATACTCTACCAGCGTATCTTATGTTGGATAAAGAAAGTAAAATTGAAAATTCTTGTCATTTAAGGCTCTCCAATCAATGGCAAGCAATGGGTGTACAATTCAAATACAAAATGATGAATTGGTGAATGCACTATGAGACATCATCCAAAACGAACAAAATCAAAACAAAAAAGTAACCACATTACATAATGTTATGCACAGATGCAGAACAGAATCAGGGATGTACAACAGAAAATAGCCATACCTCGTGATTGGTGTGAATCTTGGATTCCGGATGCCTGCCAATTGTCGTTACCCCAGAAACAATCGGGTATGATTTGTCGCCAATGCGTAGAGTTCCCACCTACACAGACAAAACGCGTTCTTTAGATTCTCCAAACATCAACAATAGAGATTATTTAGGAGCAGGCCGCAGGCAAGCATTGAAGGTATGATGAAAGCTTCGAAATTACCAGAGTCTCCTCTTCTTCGTCGTCTGAGAGCTTTTGCGTCGCTACGATATCGTCGTAACCGTCCATCGCCTGCGTCGCAGGCAAATCCATTGTTTGGCCTTGGGTTCGCGTCGTCCACAGGAAAAACTCGCTCGTCAGTCCTCAGCGGTGATGGGCAGCCATTTCCACCAAACCACGACGCGACGGAATGGGTCGTCGACGAACGTATGCACTCTATTTTCCACAATCACTGAATAGTTTCCGCAACTTATCGGCGATGGACCATAACCTGAGGCTCCGGATTCAAAGGGCTCGCAACATGTCCGCTGCACCCTCAGCATCAACGACGCAATGACGCCGTTCCCGCCGAGCGCCGGTTGGCAAGAATGCCGAGCGCGTTTGATTTTAAATGATGCGCGTGCGCAATGCGGTCGATCGCACTCCGGCGAACCAATCAGCGGCTTCAAAGACCTCATTGCCACGCCTCCTCGTCTCACATGCTTTCTCAGAATCTCCTTCTTTTCTTTCTATGAAAATAAATATCGGATTTAGACCCATGGGAACCTGTAGCGCCAAGTTGAGGTGACAATTGCTCTGGATAGGTCGCTAATTGCTTCAAATGCTCCCATAATTTTCGAATTCTGCCCA
>JAPYYZ010001586.1:0-15184 GCA_030522705.1 Eretmocerus eremicus | reverse complement strand
AACCCAAACTGCATCGGCGATAGCCCGCCGCTCTGCTCGTAGGCTTTTTCGAGCCTGTTGAGGACCATCCTATCGTATAATTTCCCCAATGCGTCGAGCATGCCCAAGGGCCTGCTCGAAGATGGATCCTTGGGGTCTCCGCCCTTGCCTTTGGGGATAAGCATAAGCTCCTGGCGCTTCCACGGTTTCGGGAACACTCCGGCACACAGACACTTGTTGAACAGACCAAGGAGCCTACCCGGCCTCGCGCCCGCGACTATCTTCAGGGCCTCGTTTGAAAATCTATCTATTTATCCCACTCTCTCTCTTCTCTCTCTCTCTCTCTCTCTCTCTCTCTCTCTCTCTCTCTCTCTCTCTCTCTCTCTCTCTCTCTCTCTCTCTCTCTCTCTCTCTCTCTCTCTCTTTTGGGGCGCATCTTCTCCAGCTCCTTGCATGCTCTTCATTGCAAGTCGTCATGCAGTTGATAAGATCACAGCTGCAAGATGCGACTTGCTTCACCACCTAAACCTGAACAGCGGCCAGGGTTAGTCTCACAAGGTATCACACGGCAGTGGAGAAGGGGGGTGTGGCATCACCAGAACAACAGGTGTGTCCGTACCACTACTCCCACACGTTCCCACTCGGCAAGTATGGCCACCATTTGCTCCGTCTGCGGAGTACACCATCTCACCCTCTGCAGCGGTGTCCCAAGTGCGATCAGCCTTGTCTCTCCAAATGTGCAGGCAGGAAAGGGAACGGATATATTGCCCCGTGCAATAGTTGTGAAAAGATTCCAGCAGCAGTAGGAGAGATGGAGACAAAGGCACAGGGACACCCGCATCTTCATCCTTGCATCATATTCCAAAGCAGACGAGCAGCACAGGCAAGTCTTCTGCCAGAGTGTCAGCCGCCTCTCCCCACTTACCCGGAAGCAACATCGCCAAGTCGTCCGCTGAATCAAGAGTTGGCTCCGTGGTCGTTCCCGCCAAGCGCTCAGCAGGCTGCCGGCGCTGCCGACCCTTGCCGCTCGGGTGATGCGCAGGCGCAGAACGCCACCGTTAGCGCCACCTACCTTGAGGGCAATGAAGCCATCAGCGGCGGGAACTCCAAAATGTGGCAAAGCAGCCCAGTTCAACCATCGCCTTTTGCAATCTCTGGCGATGGCAAACTGGAAGGAAGATCAAGCTTGGGATTTTCAGTGCGGCTTTCATCAACATTGTCACCTGCTGCTCTGCGGGAGGCGCGATAAATTATCGCCCTCTAATTGCAATCCTCGCCATCGACTTCGGAGTGCACAGCTGATGCCACGCAGCGTGACAGCGCTGACACACCAATCCAGCAAGTAGTTGAAGCATTGTCGACGCTAACGGTTCCTGAACATGAGTAGGTACTTCTAGCGCAGAGCACTTTGGATTTCCTTCTTCAAGAGAATAATTGGCTCAATAAACAGCCAGACGACATCATGACTTCCTCGAGCCGACGTGACGCTGCCATTTTTTCTTCACTTCTCACGCCAGCAGTGAGCTAGGTGAATGATCAACTGTGAGCGTGTGTATCGTCTCTTGAAGAAATTCTGGAGAAGCAAAGCTCCCAGCTGCAAGAGTTACGCTTAGATCTCACTGATGTTACTCGAGCAGAATTCTGCCCTGTGAAGTCAGATTCTTAATTTGAATGAATTATTATTCACAGGTAACCAAAGTGCTCTGTATAACCCCAAGACTGATGCCATTGATGACTCTAATGATGTCCGGTGTTTCCAGCAATCCACGTGTCCATTTTTCCCAACGGAACCGAATACGTCCCGCCGCACAGTGGGTGATTTCAGAAATTTTTTTTCAAAACTCAATATCTCCAGATTGACTGATCCGATCTTGATGATTCGAAACCGATATTGAAGCTTAGACGATATACTATCTATGCGAGATCCTGGACATCCGATTATTTCATGTGAGGTTATGGAGAATGTAGCAACAAAATGGCCGCTTCCTGCAAAGAGTACGTATTTTAATGGTCAAGCTTTGGAGATGTGTTGAAAAGCATCTCGAAATATGATTTTATAGATTTTGGAAGATGCTAAGTCCGAATCCGAATCCAGATTTGCGAGAAAAATTATTTGAACAACTCTTTGGAACAATTACAATGAAAAACGAGGTATAGCAGTTCGATGATTTGTCGAAACTATTTTTGTCTAGGATTTTTGGTCAAACATCATAATGACGACATTCTTTTGGATGGATATACAACGTATTCTTGCATGAAAAAATCCAATGTACATCATTATCCTCCGTTACTCTCGAAAATATGCTGGTAACCCTCCAATTGCTAACTTACCAATGCAGATCTTGAAATCCACTCGTTGAACTCAAAACTAAACTTGCCTCGGGGGCCTGCAATTGATATATAGCTCTTGAGCGATATGTGTCAGAGCAGTATGCTAGCTCAACGGTAACGTTGAGGCCGACAAACCAGAAAGTCATGAGTCTAAATCCCATCAGTCTCGGTTTTTTTTTCTTTTTCTGCTTTTTTCAGTCTTAGTTCATCAAAATTTATTCTTATCAATGATGAATTCCTCATTTCGACAATAATGATAGTTAGATACTTACGCATCTCAGTGGTGCTATCAAAACATTGCAGACCATATCCCTGTACTGTTTGAAGGGTGCTAACTTCGAATCTGGACCCATATTCCCTAGAAAGAGTAATGCAACAAGAGCTTTGATCATGCTTGAAGCAATATTCCAGTATCGCGGTTGGGTGACTTGTCGAAGCTATCTCCGATTAGGATTCCTTCGCACTTCATCACATCAGAACCACCACATCATATTTCCCAACAACTCCCGGGAAATTCTTCCTTGAAAACCCCAAATGGTTTTGTCATTCCCCGTAACTCTAAGAAATACGCGATTGTATCGCCGACGGCCAATTCACCTTCGGAAATCATCCAAGTGCACTAATCAAACATAAATTCGAGCTGTTCTGTGAGGTCTCCCAAGTTATACATGATCTGGGATGTTCATAAGTTGCACACCCTGACTAGTAGCATGGTTTGATAGCTTAGAGATAACGTTAAGGTCTGAGGAGCAGATGGTCGTGGAGTTGAAATTCCGTCTAAATATATATTCTCTTGACTCTCAATCCTGTATTCCTAGTTCACCCAAGATTCCGATTCATGATCCATATTTCGTAAAATGATTTGGAGTAATATCACAAATTCCTCATAATTGTTCCCAATCAAAAAATATTCCATCTCTTCGTTCCGAAGATGATAATTTATTAATTCTCATCCTCCTAATTGAATGGATCGAGGATTCCCAGGAGTATTTCCCAATTTCATTCTACGACCTAATTAATCGAGATCGACAGCTCTGAATGTGATAATTGGGAAATTCTGGATTCAGAGTATGCAGAGTTGATGGAGAATTAATCCGAGACACGTTGTTTCCTATTCCATGTAATCAGAAATCCACCGATGAGATGACACTCCATCTTGAAAATAGTACCTCTTTCAACTCAGAATATGGGAAGGTATTAAAAAGCAGCTCTAAGTATGTTTTGAGAGTTTTCAATGTAATGCTCAGAGTCTCATCTCATTGCTGCCTGATTACATCTCTGTGATCGAGTATATAACACCGAGATCGTATGTCTAATTTTGGGAGATTCTAAACAATTGATGAATACAGGAGGGGAGGTAAAGTGATACGACTCCATCACTCTAGTCACAATGAAGCATTTTCTGTCGAGATGAGTTGTTTTGTGGAGTGCTCTCGGTTTTCTGGACCAGTTTTCCAAAAGTAGCTGATGTAGTCTGTAGGTCCATAGAGGCAGAATCAAGCAGATGAGAATTCCGTGATATTTGACGAATGGAGTACTGACTCGGAAGCCATCGCATCGAGTCCGTATCTTCCTGAGATAACTATTCAAACACCATCAGAAGTTCCATTCTGGGTATTTGGATGAGCACTCACGTATTTATCATCTCATAAATTAATCGAGCACGCTTGGTATCGTGACAAACCTTTCCTGTTCACAAGATCGGAAGCAATAGCTGACCTTCCTCACCTTTACTCGGGGCTGTTCATTTGTTTAGACTCTTGTTGACATGTGTGAAATCTCGGGATTTCACTCCAGCACTTCTCGTGACTCCGCAAAGATATCCACTCCGAAGTCTTGATTGTTCTTCGACCGTTCTGAATACGTATGTACCTATATAGTCCTCGAATAAACGATATATTCCGATTGAATCTTTGACACACGAGAGCAAATGCATTATTGACAAAATTCAAAAGTCTTGTCGTATTTTTCTATCCAGCATGTAATGCAGGAGAGCTTATACGGACAAATGGACTTTTATGGTTGGGAGTATTCAGATTCTTCAGAATAGACAGTTTCCCATCAAATAAGGAACGAATCGCACAAATGATAGAATGTTGGATATCTATACGACCATTCATGAGGGTAGTTTCTTTCAAACGTCAATGTTATGTTCTTATGAACAATCTTTCAGTTTGCCTTCCGAGGCAAAGAAGAGAAAACGTGGTCGACCTGCAGAAGTTTTGAGTAAAAAAAAAAGACCTGCAGAAGTTGAAAAAGCGCGAGGGGGCAAGAAAGGTGGTAGAGAGCAAGTCAATAATGGTGATAGATCTTTGAGCACAGAATATCGAAGAGCTCACGAAATTACAGAAAATGCTGAGTTTGATGTCGCTGTCTTAGGGATCGCATATAAAATCGCCAAAAAGAATATGTGCCGCGAGAATATTCAAGAGTCTGCTGACCTGAGTCAAAATAACTCGCTTGAGAGACACAGTGCTAGTTCTGGACTATCATTATTTTTAGATTTGGATCTCAGTCAAGAATCTTGGAATAATCTGGCAACAGATAGTCGCAATAGAAATGCTCCCATCTACCCATGCTATAACATAATTAGGTAATCCAATAGTTTCATAATGTCTTATCATTCTCAATGAGATAGTCACGAAAAATTATCCCGATAGCATTACTGACCTGACAAGGAAGATACCAGGTGTGTAGATCACAAATCCTGACCGAATTTGGGTACCTTCTTGCTCAGAAGGATTATTAAGCTCACACGCTCACTCACTCCGCAGGCTTCCGTACGCGTACGTACAGTTCCATAAAGCACGAGAACATTGCTGGATGAATCATGTTTAGCAGTGCGTTGCGGGGCTGAGGCTTTCATACGCTCGCTGACGCCTAGCAAACTGTACGTATGGTTACGTAAGTCTGCGGAGTTAGTGAGTGAGTGAGCTTGATAACCCTCCTGGTGAGAAATGAAGAAGCCCAGCAGGTTTGGATCAGATGAGCCTCTCTTTTGGTGATAAAGTCGTATACTTCTGCTAGTAAGTATGCATAATTTATGCATAATTTTTATAGTTTATGCATAATTTTTTAATACGGGCTCTTACGAGCAATGGTGAAATATTTTGCTACATCTCCGTATAGGCAGCCCATTGGATGAAACCCTTCGGGGTCTTTCTATTCCACACCAATACAAGAAAATACATAGAATTTGATCGAGACCATTGATTCACATACCTGGTGCTCTCCATCTGAGTTGAGGTGGTTCGTTTGAGAGACAGATTTCTCTTTTATTCTTGAAGAAGCTATATCTCCAAGAAGGATGGATCAATCTGGATAGAAACTACGAGCAAGCCTCTGAATACGCTCCCTCACCTTCTCGTATCACTTTCAATTGATTATGAGCAAATTTGTACCCATACCGTTCGAACAAATCACGATATCTTTCGAATGGGATGGTCAACCTTCATGGAAACTTGCACAGTTGTTCGTCTTGCAACGTTCAACAAGCATGCTTATCAGAATTGACCATTCATTTCCTTCCTGAGATATTCAAAGTAGAGGGTGAAATCTCTATCTTTCCCATATTAATTTCGGAATGTTGATGATTAACGAGTTGCTTCACGGTTGATCAAAAGTTCTGAAGGAATTTAGACCAACCTAACGTCAAGTATCACACGTATTCCGAGTTTCATCAAATTCTATTCAAATTTTTTCCAACTAGTGGAGCACCTTAATGCGATCAGCTATTCAAATCAACTGGTCTCTCGATCGATTAATTTTTCTTCTTATCATAAATTATCTTTCGGCAGCGGAGCGAAAGACGATTGCAGAGTGCCATTCAAAAAACAAAAGTTGAAATGGTTTTGGGCTTACAGGAAATGTTGTATACAACTGTCTTGCGTCTAGGTGAATCGGAATGTCACGATTGGGATGAAGAAGATTTGCTTGATATCCGCTTCACTGTGACGATAGGTGGTGATATTGGAAATTCGCACTTAAACCCGCAGCAGGGGTGGGAAAACAAGGAGGTAGAGAACCTAGATCCCACTGTACCCTTATTTGTGTCTATGGCATTGATGATCAAACTCGAATCAAAATCAGGTGAACAATCGCTCAACAAGATCGTTAGACTCAAGACACGCTCCCAAACTCGAGACTCTCTGCTCATTTTTGAGACTGAATCGCGACTCGAAAATTTCGGAGAGAATTGACTCGACATGTTTCACTACCGTTTTCGGTTGTACTCTCCCAACTCCCATGATCAAAATTCCGGTAGAATACTTTTTCCTTCATTTCTCTCTCCAAAACAAAAAATCCGAGAATCAATCTGAAAGTCTAGTCGAGAGTGGCGAATCGTCCGAATTATGAGTAAAAATGTACTAATTGCCTCAGTATGTTGGAATTGATGAATCGAAAGAATCATGTATCCATTCCATAATTCAGGGAGGAGGTGCTGGGTCAATGAGATCCCACAAAGTCATCGATGGTGTCGACCTTTGTGGATGTGCATGGAGAGAGACTCCTGAAGCCACAAGAGGTGAACACGATCGTTCGAAGAGAGAGACTATGGAACTCCGCAAATTTTCATTTCAACTTTCCAATGGAAAAAAAGGTTGCGCTAGATATGATGCTCATGGCAGCATGTACGATGGCAAGTATGTACTTGCTGTTACAAATAACTCTGCTACCTGTAGATGCACAGTATGTAACTGCACACCCAAAGAAAGTTCCAACGTGACCAAAGAATTCACCCCGATCGGAGAAAATCTGTCGTTCGGTCCAGAGCTGTTGCATGCTAGCATGAGATCGGTGAAGCATCTCGTGCAAATTGCATGTGAGGAGCCCTCCAAGGAATGAACCATAAGTAAGCCCATGAAAGGTGAAAACCCACATCTTCCTTTGGGAATCATGTACCCCATTTTGGACATAAAATATTATGGGCTAGACTTTTTGGGGTTTGTAACTGCTATTTCGGCTGCAGCAGTATAAATTTCTTCAGTCATGCAATGACAAAACGATCCAAATCTTGTGACCCTTAAAAATACGGACACATAAAATTGAGAGGAGACATGATTCCAAGGGCATTTCTCACCTTTATGTAGAGCTTGTTTTCGTATTCATTGGGTTCTTAACATAGAATTTGGATCCAGCCCTAGAGTATACCTTGGAACAATATATTTGCGCTCTCATGACAAGACAATTCCAATTGTGACTGAATACCTCTTGGCATAGAATTGCGGAGTGATGCTCCAAAAATCTACATGATTGAGCATCATGATCTCATTCTTGTAAACTGTCCTATCAATTAGTTCCTGGAAATTGACCAATATATTCCCAATATTGAGAGATACCCGTTAGTGGATCAATAGTGTTTACAACCAGAATTGTACGCATATGTCTTGCTGCTTCAATGGAAGAGGGAGCATTGTAGTTGGATTGAAGAACCCTTCAAAAAATGACATGAAACGCTTCCATCACTAAGATATCCAATCATTTGAAAATTATACACAAAAATCTTGCCTATTTTACTGATTACAGAAAAATTTCAGAAACGGAAGAAGGAAGTCCAAGAAAAAATATACGCCAAATTTTCTGTAAGGATCAATCAAATATTGCAAGGTCATGGGATGACAAACACGGGCAACGTGGCTCGGAAACTCCTAAATAATCCAAAAAAGTTCTCCGGAGCGCCAAGGATTGACACTTCTCTTATCACTGACATAGCTCTTGTATTGAAAGTCTTTCGGTGAACGAAAGATTTGAACTTGGACATCAGTTGACGAACCATGTTCTCAAACATACATAAAATACTATGAATTATACCCATGGGCTCTCATGAGCCCCACTCTTCATAAATTATTACAACACGGTTGTCAAATCGCCAGAAAGTTTCCCATGTCTCTGGCATGTTTCTTCAGCGATGCACTCGAGGCATGGCACAAGCTATTGAGAATATTCATGACTGAACATGCGAGATAATGTTGTCGCAAGCATCGATTGGAGAATGTATTCAATCGAGCTGTTTATCTGACCGACCCAGCCAGATAAGAGCATTTGGAAACACACGAGATTACAGAGGAAATGATCCCTTACCTCTCACAGTGTGTAAAACTATCCTCTCAGCTTATCGAATCTTAAGCTATAGGGTTCGACTCATTAGCCAGATAAGAGCATTTGGAAACACACGAGAGTACAGAGGAAATGATCCCTTACCTCTCACAGTGTGTAAAACTATCCTCTCAGCTTATCGAATCTTAAGCTATAGGGTTCGACTCATTCCGTTATGTTCACATCAGTCCGACTCCGCCTCTACTTGTCGAGAATTTTCAAGAGCATAGAATTAGCATACGAATGAATAGAAAGATTACTAGTTGAGACGAATCGAAACTCTTTTTTTAACTCATCATCTTAGACGTTTCTCTTCCGTTACTGGATGGATGGATGCGAGAATTCTGAAGATTATTAATAGCATCTCAGAGAATATTGTCTGGTTCTCAGGACTGCAATGTTCTGCTCCACGGATTGCGTGAGAAAACCGAGATGGATAAGTATAGCCCACAAAATATTGAACCTGGCAAGATTGACTCTTGATTATCATCCATAAATGAACTTCCGAGGTGCTTACACGGAAAATACGTGAATGAATCAAACTCCCAATCCTCATTCCGCAAGGATTCTCAAAAGTTTGGTTTTTTATACATAGAGTGAAATTTCATACGTAGCATTCTTCATTCCCTAGCAGAAAGCATAGATATATATTTGAAACCTCCGTGACAGAACTGAGTTTTTGAGAAATGAGGTCATCACACTATATTTTGAATTTTAGGTTAGAAATAGAAAAACTCGAAGCGGAAAAATAAGGTTATAGACATCGTCAGTCATCCTTCTTCACATTAATTATGCAATGAGGAAGATAGGAATGAATGAAGATCCCTAGTGGAATGGGAAAATTTCTTGGTTATAATTGCACGAGACTTGCAAGAGTGAACATCATAACCTGGATTGGATAGTATATATTCATTTGTATATAAGGGATACCCAATGTGTGTGTGTGTGTGTGTGTGTGTGTGTGTGTGTGTGTGTGTGTGTGTGTGTGTGAATATATATTGTGAGTGTTGTTGTTTGGTGGAAGATACAATTCCGAGTGAACTCTCCTATGGCCTTTATTGTCAATCTTTCTCAAAGGATCAATTTTGTGAGATATATATGTGTATATACTGCCGACACTCCAATATCGAATTCCCTTGGAGCATGTGAGATTCTATTCTATAGAATATAGGCAGAATCTCTCTCTTAACAAGAATCATTGCTGCTGATATTGGATACTCACGAAAATTCGTTCTCATTCGATTTAGGTTCAGTTTATCAATTTCAATTCAGTTTCATAAGTCCATTGATGTGAATACATCCACAGAATTACCTTGTGATAAGGTGTATGGATTCGTGAAATTGATCAAGAATTTTCGAGTTGGAAACAATCCTGAAAAATTTGTAATATAACTTTTAATCATTTTAAGATGTATGAAACATTGATCGGAATCTCGGGTGAACTAGAAGTACAGGATTAAGAGTCAAAAAAATATATCTAGACATAATTCGATCCCACAACCGTCTGCTCTTCAGACTTCAACGTTATCTGTAAGCTATCAAACCATCCTCTTAATCAGAGTTTGCAACTTATGAACATACGAACATATGTATAACTTGAAAAACCCGAGAGAGGAGATCGAATTTGGGTTTGATGAGTCCACTCGAATGATTCCCAATAGCAAATTGGCTATTGGAGACACAACTGCGTAAATCTTGGAATAGCAGGGAACGGCAAGGTCAATTGGTTTCCCAAGGGAGGATCACTCTGGATTTGTTAGAAAATATGATGTGGGGACTTTGATATGATGGTATGCAATGGAATCCTAATCGAAGATAGCTTCGGCCAATCGCCCAACAGCAAAACTGAGATATTCCTTCTAGCATGATTAGAGCTCTTCTTTCATCACTTTTCCTGTGAAATATGTTTCCAGATTCGGAGTGAGCTTTCTTCAAGGACTGTGAAAAGGAATATCGAGCAACTTCCCAACACTCCCTCATCGTTTGGGGCTCGGAACGGGCTTTTTTGCAGTGAAATCTCATTTACTCTCTATCTCCTCAATATTATAACGCGATGGAATTACATGCCCTCGATTCCTCACTGATTCCGTTGAGCTTTTGCCTCAATATCTCCCATAAATAATCGGTAACGGGTCAGCCGATCTCGTCTTATTGAGTTTTGAACGTGGAATTGAGAGATATGGTCTGGAATGTTTTGATCCCTCCACTAGGAAGCATAAGTATGTAACTATTATCATTCTCAAAATGAGGAATCCATCATTGATAAGAATAGGATACTGCTCTGACACATATAGCTCGAGAGCTATATATAAATTGCAGGCCCCCGAGACAAGCTTGGTTTTGGGTTCAACGAGTGAATTTCAAGATTTGCAATGGTAAGTTAACAATTGGAGGGTTACCAGCATATTTTTGAGAGTAACGGAGGATAATGATGTACATTGGATTTTTTCATGCAAGAATACGTTGGATATCCATTCAAGAGAATGTCGTCATTATGATGTTTGACCAAAAATCTTAGACAAAGATAGTTCCGACAAATCATCCAAATGCTACACCTCAGTTTCCATTGTGATTGTTTCAAACAGTTGTTCAAATAATTTTTCTCGCAAATCCGACTTCGAATTCGAACTCAGCATCTTCCAAAACCTATAAATCATATTTCGAGATGCTTTTCAACACATTTCCAAAGCTTGACTATGGAAATATGCACTTTCTGCAGGAAACGCCTATTTTGGTGCTACATTTTCCATAACCTGACATGGAAGAATCGAATGTCTAGGATTCTACATAATTAGGATATAGTCTGAGCTTCAATATCGTTTTTGAATTATCGAGATCGGACCAGTCAATCTGGAGATATTGAGTTTTGAGAAAGAAATTTTCTCAAATCACCCACTGTGCGCCGTTCGCGAGTTGGGGAGCGGGACAGCAGACTCAATGGAAGCAGTTCTGAGTGCTGCAGTTTGATTATGAATGGTGATGAAGGACTCTGCCGCCTCGATGGAAGAGGTGAGCGATTATTTTTTTGCAGTACTCAAAATATTCTTCCCTTGCTGGAGAGGGGAGATATCAATGATGTCCGCATCCTGCGCCCTGTGCTCGCGACTGGGAGAGGAGGAGGGGGCATCTTTGGTATACGGAGAGATTTCACAAGAATCCTCAACCCGAGCTACGGTCACCGGCTCACGCGCATTGCCAACGAGCGAAGTCCTACTTTCTGAGAGCCGACTAGACCGGGAGGTGATTCGGGTCAAAAACTCGATCAAGCACAACCATTTAGAGCCCAAAATATTGTTTCTGCTTTGCTTGACCCAGTCACGAAATGCCAGATGGGAGAGTATTCATTCACGAGATGCTTTTTCGTGAGAAATACAGGGAACATTCACGCTTGAGGTCTTTTGCACGAGGTTTAGGCTTTAAATACGTCATGCACAGTGGTGGACGTTTTAGGTCTGGAGCCCCGTGACGTTTGACCCGGATAACTTCATACGGGTCGAAACCAACCAACGTGGATAAGTCATTATGGATCGGAGGAATACGGAAATCGCAACGGCACTAAGTTTGAATGGGGCTGGCGAAAGAGGAAATTGCCCAAACGTGTATGTTATCGCAATGTTTCTAACCAATGTTATACATAAAAAAGGATTGATATACCGTGAGCTCGAACAAAAATGGGTAGACCGAAGCAATTGCCATACTCTTGCAGCGATTCCAATTACCTCCCAGACTTGACCAAACATGTGATTTTTGGGATTCCGAAAAAATTCAGTTTATACAGAATGAGAGTTTGATACCCTAGCAATCTTCATTCCGCGCTTCACAAATATCAACATGCCATACTCCTCCGACGATCGCAAGTAGCTCTCACACTCGCGCAAACATGCTGAAGAAAATCCGGGCATGGTCCAGAACACATGAGTTTAGCTAAAACGGCGTCAAGTGCGACAGCCACCCTAAGGTGATTTGGACTATGCCCGGATTTTTTTCAGCATGTTTGCGCGAGTGTGATAGCTACTTGCGATCGTCGGAGGAGTATGGCATGTTAATATTCGTAAAAAGCAGAATAGAGACTGCTAGGGTATCATACTCCTATACTGGATAGAATGAATTTTTTGTTGAAATCCCAAAAAATGACATGTTCAGTCAAGTATAGGAAGTGATGGGAATCGCTGTCAGAGTATGACGATAGCTCCGCTCTACTTATTTTTGTCGAAATTGACGTTAAATCGAAGGTTTTCAGTGTATCACATTGATTGGGAACAATCATATTTCTGACATGTTTGGTCAACTTGCTCCCTCGCGGGCCCCACTCAATTCTACTACCGTTGCGATTTTCGTATTCCTCCGGTCCGGAATGACTAATCTACGTTGGTTTCAACCTGTTTGATATGATCCGGGTCAACCGTCACGGAGCTCCAGGCCTACTTTTGGGCCAAGCAAAGCGGTAACCAACGAATGCATTTGTTTGAGTCCCTACCGATCTCCATGCTATTCACATGGCGAATTGAACGGTCCCGAATCGGCCTCCTGAGACATCGAACAATTCTCGGAACAGTTCCACCATGCTGGCGTAGGTCTCAGACTCGACAGGAGCATCGGCAGGGACGCCTGGGCTGGAAGAGGCTGCTGGGGAGTCATGACGGAGTGGTAGTCCTTTTAAAGCGGGGTTTTTTAATATTAAGTCACTCCGAGATACAATTGAGCAGCTTCGTCAACTCGTCACTCAAGGTCCCTCCTTACATCTATTCGGGGTGGCCGAGTCGTGGCTAGATGAGCTTGTGGATCACAGTCTCGTTCAGATTCAAGGATCTTCACTGCTTCGGCAGGATCGTAACAAGAGTGGTGGTGGAGTTGCGCTGTATGTACGAAATGATTTCAAAGTGGAGAAATTAACTCCATCTCACTTGTGCGGCCCAGGGAAACCTGGTGTATTGGATAACGAACTGACGTAGAGACCGCATATTGATCAAGTCACTAGAGAAGTCAAAGCCCTCTGCAGTCTGCGGTTCATTGGGGCGTGCACTACCGAGACTCTTCGAATTGGACTAGTCGAGACCTTAGTCCAACCCCACCTGAACTACCGCCCGGTCGTCTACCTTGACGCCACTGACAAACTGAGGACGCGGGTATAGCAACTGAGCAATTCATGTGTGAGGTACATTTTTGGAGGAAGGAGGGACAAGCACATCACCCCGCTCAGGGAGCGTTTGGGTTGGTTGCGTACTAATTCGCGGAGGATGTACTTTGCAGCCCTCTTGATGTACAAGATGCTGCATATAAAAGAGCCTGGCTACGTGGCTGCAATGTTCCCCAGGTACCAATCCGAGCGCCCTCAGCGGGGTGATACTAGAGGGCAGAAACTCAAAGTTCCGGAAATGAGAATCGACTATGGATTGAACTCCTTCCAGAGTCAATGCGCTCGGTTTTGGAACTTTATCCCTCTCGGCATCTGGCAAGCACCAACATTGTCGCATTCCAAAGGGACAGTGAGAGATTTTTTGTTGACACAACCCTCACAAAGAATTTATTGGGACGCCCGGTATCCTTTCAACCGATGAGGGATTTCTTCATCATTTTGTTTTTGTATGATCTGTGCGGGACCTCCTGTCGCGTGGGTTCTCAATCTGTGATAGTTATTTTAGCCCTCATAGTAATCTGTTTTCTTAGCTTTGGGTAATATAACTAGCCACTTATGTAATAATATCAATATCCTCGACCAAATGAGTCATCTTATTCTGAGCATATGTATATTTTGTACCTGGATCGATCTATCTTTTGCCTTTGAGCGAATGGAAGGGTATTGTGACATCGGTGGTCCCGGACCCCCGCGCCCCACCTTGTCACATGACGATTCACCGGAGACGGCACGGCGAGCCGCGCTACATCCGTGCGCCGGGCGCCGGCCGTCACGGTGCATCGTCAGCGATCCTGACGGATAGCTGCACCTTCCCCTCAGGTTCTACTTCGCACGACGCGGTCCGTCGCTCCTCCGACGAGCCGCGCCGCGGGCATTACCGCTCAGCCAACCTTTCTGTTCACACACTCTTTCTCTCTCGAGTCTCTTACGTCCATAAAGTCACTGTTCACTCCTGAATCACTCGTGTTCCTTCTGGAGATATAACCTTCCCACTTGGTGCTAGGCGGGGGTAATCTCCCACGAGTGGTGGACTTTTTTTTCACAGAATCTTGGAAAATATTTCCATTTTCAATTCACCGGAGAATTTCTCCGCTTTCAAAAATTTACGCGAGAGTGTTGTGACTCAAGAACGTGACACGTATAGATCAAGAGCTCGAGCCAAGCGGAAGAAGATCCAGCCTTCGCCGAACCAACCGAAGGAGGAAATCGCAACCGATCAACCGCCTGCCCGGACGTCAGCAGAATCAACGAGCGCCGCTTATCACCTACGCAGCCGGAGTTCGAGGAGCCAGCCGGTAGACAACCGAGTCAGCGACCAAGTCCTCATGCAGAGCCTTGTTATGATCATCGCCGTGGCCAGCTGCAGTTTCTCAACGTAAATACAAAGTCTAATACCTTACTCTCACTTCGTTCAGACGGACGAACTTAATCGCAGTCGCACTCATACTCCGAGTCCGTCGAATTTTTGAAAAAATCCAGAATGTCCAGAGTATTGAATATGTTCGCAAAATCGAAAAGCAAAGAATCATTGAATCCAACTGGTACTAACAAGGGGAGTATCAACCTTGCGGGTGACAGATCTTGACCAAACTTTGGGATCCTTCTTGTTTTGGTGAGAAATGAAGGTATCCCAAAGGGTTT
>JAPYYZ010001585.1:0-14877 GCA_030522705.1 Eretmocerus eremicus | reverse complement strand
AATGAATTCGTTTACACAATCTCAAACGAGCTGATATTCAGAAAATGTATTCAAAGGCCTGTGGAATTAGTCATCCCAAGTCTCGAGACTGGCAAGGTCTCCAAACGGGTATTCGTATCTGAAATCTCTTTTTTACGAGCCATCTGACTGTGACCTCCATAGCAAAACCGAGAAAGACGTGCGAATCAAAGTCCACCTGAAAGCATTGAATTAAATATTCATCGATTTTAAAGAAGCTTCTCCATTATACCCTGCAAACAGATCACAGATTTGTATTCTTCAGATATTCGTAAGAATAACTCGAGTGCATCTCTGTCATGGGAAATGTTCAAATTATATTTTCCAGATCGCAGTCTGATGCGGCGCGACGGACGCTGCCATCGGCTTGCGGAGTCGGCCCGAGAGAAGCATCAGCTCATCGGAATGGAGGAGGCGGCGGCGACGGCTGGCATCATGGCTGGGCAATGGCGGCCGAGGCTGCGCTCTCTCCTCGAGAACGAAGCTCCAGCGTCTCGCAGGCTCTCGCCAAAAATTCGCATTCAGCTCGCGTGCGATTACGTCGGCCCAGGCCCACCCAATCGACGGTGACGAGTGACGTTTTTTTTTCTTTTTTTTGGTGGGATGTGTCGATGACGAAGCCTAGACCAGAGAACCTCGAACGTCAATCGGCAAAATAGCCGACGCTGTACTGCAGTCGACGAGCAGAAGTGTGCTGTTTGAAAACGCCAGTCGAGCCGATTGACGCGTGACACGGCAGTGGACGGGTTATTACGCGGAGCGGGTGTTCGGTAGCCGTAGCAAGAGTGAAGTTGAAACGAGTGAAGTGAGGCCGAACGGAGCGACTCGTCGATGGGCCATTGTTCCCCATACGTATACTGCGGGAGGTAGCTTTCAGCAAATTTACAGCCCTCTGTGGGTTTTTTGCGCGCGCTCAAACATTCGCAAAAGTAGCTGTGAACTCCAACTGCACGACTTGAATGTTTCCATTGTCGACTCGAGAGGCTCTCCTCGCGCGTGAATACTATGCTCTTTCTGAGTGATATGGCGGATATTGTCTCCGTTATTGCGAGTGGGCCCTTGACTTTCAACGTTTTCGCGCCAAGTTACTCTGGCCCAGTGTAGCAAAGAGCCGAAAATTATAATGGCGCGGGGAAATATAACTAATCGAGTAGATCTTTGATTTCATATAGAAAAATTTTCCACTCTAAGTGATGAAAGGGTTAAAGGAATCTGTTGGTTCTATGCAGAGAGTGAAATCAGATAAACGGAGGGATCTCGACGTTTATGCAAAAATTAGAGTATACGGAGAACAAAGGTGATTTCTTGGAAATTTCCCCGGCGTAAAGATAGAGCAGGCCGATCGCGTAGCCGCAAAAAACAAGATCTACTGCAGTAGTGCGCGATTCGACAAGACAAACGCCTCGTAAAGACTCTCCGGCGGGTAGTTGTTTTCTCGCAACGGCGCGGCGATCCGGATACACTCATATACCGTCTTGCTCAATTTGCCGGCGTGCGTATACATACTCGTTCGGGTGGAAAAAGTTTCTCAATAATAGCAAGTTGCCGGTGGCGCTATTTGCATACACGCGCGACGGCCTATCATCATCCGGATCGTTTTCTCGGAGGAACGAGAGAGGCTGCCCTCGGACGCGACTCCGGGGCGGAATATATCGCCGGCAGTCGGCTTCTTACATTACTCGCCCCGTGCGCGAGACGGCCGCAAGAGGTAAAAAGTCGCAGACCAATCGAGATAAGCTCGCAGAACGGCGGACGCGGACATAATCTCGCTGCGATAGTTGCGGCGCACAAAATCTCTCGCAAAACAGGAATACGCAGAGGTGGAAAAAATGGACGAGCGGGAGCGCGTGGGCTTGTGCCGCGTCGTGCGAGATACGCGCCGTTTTTGGAATCCGCGCGGAGGAGAGGCTCTGCCGAGAGAGAGAGAGAAAAGTCGAAAGCGCGGCGTAAGCGGTGAATAAAGTCACTGGATTAACAGCCTAATTAATAAGATTCTCATTCGCGATATTGCAAAAATATGCAGATGCGCCGTTTTCTCGTGAGGCGGCAGCAAAAACACTGTTCAGCAATGACGCGAGCAGTATTTTACAGAATCTCCGCTCTTAAGCGCAATAAAATGTATAATTAAGAGCTGCGGAATACAAGTTGTCCGGCTCTCACTTGGATCACGGCCATTCTTTCGAATCCAGCTCAGAAAGACATATTTTTCAATGATTCCTGCTAAAGATCAATAGCGACGAGTCGATTCAATATGCCGGGGGGAAAGTTACTCGAAGCCCACAGTAAGCTCGAGAAAAGCCACATTTCCGAAGCGCTGGCTGAGTCATCGCAACGCAAACATGCCGGAGATCGATTCGGGCTGAGCTGTATAGAAGCCCAATCCGGGGTGGGATTCATCCAGACCACGCGCACCGAGGGCATCAAAAGCCGCGGCTGCAATGGAGAGAAGGGCTGCGGTGACGCGCGACGCCAGTTTGGCTGCCCAGAGAATCCATTCTATCCAACGCGGCCGAGTGCTTTGAAATTAATTGAAGCTCGCTCTCGCTTCCTCTGATGCCGTAGAATAATTTACGTTGCACAGCTGTGGCGACCAAAGGGTTCGTAGGCCCGAGCCACGAGCACAGCAGACACTTACAGAGGATAATGACAGAGCCACCACCGAGACGATGCGATATAAAATGCCCGCGAGCCATTTTGAGGGGCCTCGCGCATCTCGAGCCTCCTGAAAAAGTATGTCGGTAACACATGGGCGGCCGATTCGTTTTGAATCTCCAACTTGAATGCTGCCGACGAGATTCCAGTAAGATCTGCGTAAATAAGTAACCTTCGAGGATCGCTGATTCCCGAACGCGAGATTCCCTCATTATCCGATCCGCGTGGTGGAATAAAGTCATGTAAATAAGGCTCAACGAAGGCTAACTGAATCGTCGTCGGGGCAAAAATTGATTCTTTTCGTGTCGTTTAATCGGACATTTTGGCCTCATTATAGCAGAGATACAGGCGTGGAAGAACAGCTACAAAGATAGATCGATCAAGTTCAAGGCTGTGTACCGGTGCGACAAAGCAATGCAATTCCAGAAAAGAAGCGCATATTTGCGTGGCAAAAGTGGCGAAGCAGCAGAGATAGCTCGAGTCATAAATTGGATAGGAAACGCGCGGCGAGGAATGCGAGTGGAAAAATTACGGCCAGTGCTCGATCGGGAGAGTATACACATGGGAAAAAATTATGGTATCGTGCATGAGAGACCATGAGTTGTGCCGAAGGAGCGACGGACACTTTTGAGCTAGCCCCGGCATAGAAGGCTTGCGGCGCGAGAGAAAGCTCGATTACAGGCCGCATCTACACTTGGGGCTGTCGCTTGTTTACGCTGCCGAGGCTCGTAAAATATCCTTGCCGATCCATTTGCTGGCGTCGCATCGCCACTGAACACTTTGTACCGCGGTTTACTTTACGCCCATCCATAATGCCTGCCTCACATTGTCTCGCGTGCCACATCGACTCGAGCTTCCGCATGCGACTCCTCAATAACCAACACTCGGCCGCCAGTGTCACAAAATGTCCATTGCGATCGTTGGAATTTCGTTGATCCCTTTCAATTACATGATCGATGAGAATTTTCGATGGCTCACGATTTCAGGATTGTGTAAATTGATTGAATTTGAAAATGGTGGCAAAAACTATAATTTAAGGCTCGGATGAGGTAGCATTGCGTGAGTTCTGGGTAAATTGACTGCGATATGCTCATACAGAATCACGACTCCACAACGATTGAGCTGGTTCTATTTACATAAGATACGATTCTTATGTGAGGAATGGCGTGATTACACAGATGCACCTCTGTTATGGTGGAGCCATTCAGTAGGGGAAATCAAATTCTTTGGTCGATTCCTTTTGAGACACAGTAGCCTTTGGGCTATGCATGATATGAGTCCGAGAAAACGAGCACTGCTGACTGATTTTGTCTCCTTTTACCGCAGGAAGCGTAGAGGAAAGTTCGCAGAGCCACCATAGCGGCACGTCCTCCGATTCAAAGATCCATTTGAGCATTCAGCCTCGGCAGTCGTTGGCAAAGCAGTAGTGGCTGGATCGAGTAAGACAGGAGAGTCGGGACGAGACGCGTACGTTACGAGACAGCCATTTCCTTCTCCTTCGCTGAATCTAAATTACTCGAAATACAATGGATGTTGGGAGAAACTGCGATGCTCAAGGACTTATTTCTGGGTATTTTGGTGTCCATTTTTTTCTTAGAAAGCTGATCGAATGTGCTCGTGATTGATTGCGAGGGAAGAGATTTTAGAAAAAGTCCCTAACAATGACCACATTCTGACCAAAGATTTCATTAGGAGACTCGAATGGCGTCAATCCAATATTTGTGAGTTACTTGTACCAATGTACTTCATTTTTCCTTATCAAATTGGTAGGTTCGGAGATGAAACAGTCCCATGAAGTTGCCCGATAAAATTTAACTAGATTACGATCGCTTTTTCTTCAAGTATCAAATAATTCATCAAATCTTTCCCAAATTTTTTATCAAAATTATACAAAAAACTCATTCAAGTCCAATCCATTGACTATTCTTGTCCAATTAGATATGAAACAGCATCAGACGGATTATTCTGTAATATTATCTTCCTCGGATGAACCGAAACATTCTGAAAGGATTCAGACGAATTTTGATGGTAGTGAAGAATATATTTGCGTGCAAGAAACTCATGAATATGGGGTCGTACGTGAGGAAGAGGTGATGAACAAAAATTTGATGGCGGCCACAATCAGGTCTCAAATGGGATGTTGAGATCTCTGATTTTGATCGTAAGTTATATTAACGAAAGATGAAGGAAACGTTATGAGACGCGAAAGCGAAAAGTTGAGAATCCACGAATTGGAATATGATCAAGGTAAGGAATTGCTGCATATCCTCTACGCTTACAGAGAAATTCTGCCAAAAATTTCTGGTACTAAACGAGAGATGGAGGAATGGGTCACTGCAAATGAATCGACAGGATAGATCAAAGAGCACGAGTTTGCCATGTCATCAGTACACTGATAGTTCAGGGCAAAGTCCAAAACGAGCGCACCGAGAGCCGTTGCACCGCTGACGCGTATGACATTTGCCAGACCGGAGTCTGCGGCGCATCACCACGCCAGCAGATGCTGCTGCTGCATCAGAATTGGGCAACGAGAGTGCACTCGGCTGGACGAACGCGGCCATCGAGCCATCGATGCTCGCTCGCAATGGCAACCGCCGTACTCGCTCGCATACACGCTCGCATACACGGGACCCAAAGCTCCACGCAGCCTCGGATCATTCGACGCGGCAATACATCCTCCCCGGGATGTACACGCCACAAAGGAGCCGCTCCTCGTCGGCGATGCGGAGCTTGCGCGCGGAGCCTCCCCCGGTCTCGTCTGGCGACCGCGCGCATCGATCGACGCGATCCGCGCCGATGAGGGGGCAGACTCTCGCACAGAGGAGTAATGGAAAATTCGAGCGGCCCCAGCTGGCGCACCGTATACATACATCTCGTGTAGCTGAGCAGCCGGGCTAATGGAGCCGGGAAACGCGGCCGCGATAAGGGCGCGCCCCGTCGCAGACGCGGAGGAGGAGCCGAGAGCGAGCGCACCCAACGTCATCTCCCGCGTACAAAAATTGGATCGCGCTGCCGACGCTGCGGTGGCGCGCGAGGACGAAACTCTGGAGTCGCGGGGGCAGGACCGGAGAAATTGACTGCCTCGGGCGAGCTCCCTCGCGCTCTACGCTTTTCCCTTGCGCTATATCCACGCTCTACGAGCCCTGCGGATATAACAGCGAGTGTAGTTATAATACGCGCTTGGCTCGCGGGAATTTCCAAAAAAAAGGAAGA
This sequence comes from Eretmocerus eremicus, assembly GCA_030522705.1. Lineage (NCBI taxonomy): Eukaryota > Metazoa > Arthropoda > Insecta > Hymenoptera > Aphelinidae > Eretmocerus > Eretmocerus eremicus. The sequence continues at coordinate 8,994 of JAPYYZ010001585.1, read as the reverse complement.
AAAGAAAGAGGGATGACGCTTGAAAGGCAGTGAAAGACATCGCAGACGAGCGGCCATTCTAACCTGCTTAGAATTCGTGAAAGGTGCAGGAAATTTGACTCTTGGGTGGCAATTTTCCCTACTCGCGCTCTACGCTAACGGAGAATTTATTCTCAACTTGATTCGACACCGCAAAGCTCGCGGATCGCGTCCTCTCCCACAGTTTAGCGACGCCATCGCCCTATTGTCCGACGATTCGGCAGGTGATCTCATCTTCTTTCAACTGTTCTCAGCTCGAGACGAGTTCCTCCTCCATCAATAGAAACAAATTCTCGCTCATCAATCAGAAGTCTCGGATCGACTTGCATGTACACACACGATTATTCATTGTCACGTCTTTTTTGTGGATCCTCAGAGGACACATCGTTCAAGAGAGTACGAGCATTACGTCTCCAATCGTGTGGAAGACACTTCAAAACATCAACTCCAACAGGATAGACGTTTTTCTTCGCAATCTCTCACGCTTCTCGGACAAGGAGACTAAAGAAAGATCCTGAATCAAAAAGTCTCTACAGTTTCCCTGATCGAGGATCTCCAAAAATCCACTACGGATGTACTCACAGAACACAGAATCATTTTATATTAAATAACAACATACAATTTCCATCAAACCGTTTGGCGAGAGTAGCAATACGGATAGATCAAGAATGGAGTGTCAGAAAGCAAATCTTGATACGATTAATAACAACATTGACATTTCTGGTTATTTCATGGCTTTTTGTGGATCATGAATCGAAGCTTGGAAACAAATTAACACTTTGCCCTTTTTGAGAGTATCTGCTCTGATTCCATAAAGAATATTTAAAAACTTACCGAAATTATCAAACCAATCACGACACCATGAAAGGAGAGGGTGCTTTTGTGCCACAGCAGTGGCAAAGATTCTTCAAAATAGAATTTAGATTTTATATTTCAATAGTTTGAAGATATCCGCTCGTTTCATTTTTGATCCAAGATATATGGTTATTCGTCAAGTCAGCATGAAACAGGACGGATTTTTTGAAAGCCTTTCCACATATGTAATTTTTTGTTTCATAAATGATGAAATAAGAATGCTTTCAGGAAGAAAGTTTCGGTTCTTCTAGATTCCGGTTCTTATAGAATTGATCATTGGTCATGTTTCCAAACGCACCACAGAGAATTTTGGGAGTTGGAGATTATTATAATTTCGAGATATTGAGGATATTTGCAAAAAATATGTAAGCTTCGAGAATCAAATCGGCGTGAAGATTGAAATTTCAATAATTAGAAGGTTTAGCATCACGAGTCTTTATCTATTTAATCAGTTGTGGGAAAAATGTTATCAACAAATTTCATCAATTTATAAAAAATTGATGAAATCCTTTTACTAAATTCGTTGTGCATGAAAGTTAGTGACTAGCCCCTTTTAATAGCTACAATTATTGACACAAGTGGAAATGGAATCTCAACTCGATGATGACATATACACGCAGAGGATTTTTGGACAAAAATGATTCGGAGCTTTGGGGTTGGACTCTTTCCGCAGGAGTCAGATAGCGTATACAAATATTTCAGCTATCCCATGTGGACCCGACGCGTATATTCCGATTCCGACACGAATTGAGACGTCCGTTCGATGTGAGATGATGGTTTTGAGAGTTGTTAAACCTCCGATCTTCCAGATCTTTAGTCATAAGCTATCTGCAAAAGCACAGATCTTGGTGTGAAATGGGAAGTAACAGAAAAAATATATCAGTTAGAACCGACACCATTAGCTCAATGGCTACACATGGCTGCCCTTCTTTTCTATATGAACTTTTTCTCACATCATTATGCCAGTGAATAGCGTGAAAGCGTTGAATCAACTTTTTCTCGCAGTTGCAGCTGGATAGAGGCTTAGAAGGCCGTTACGACCTCCCGAACGATGATTTCGTCACATTAGCTTTGATGGCGGTCTACTTTGGAGCGTTGAAAGGGGGGCGGGCGGGCTGTTCTCCGCCAGTCATTTCCATACTTTCCAATTTTTTTCATGCCCCGACCGTGAAAAACGGTCCACTTTCTCCAGTGGCCGCGTATCCGCCCTAAGCTCCACACCACACAAGGGCACCCAAGTGCGGTCACGACGATCATCAATGCAGCTCTCGTTCAGCCATGGCTTCTGCGCGTAACTCAACCCAGCCGCGCGGTCTCACAATGATTCCTCCATTTGTTCTCCGGTACCTCGTGGTAGATAATAGCCGGAGCGCGTCCAATGGCAGCCAAATTATCCATTCACCCGTGGAACGGCCAATCGAGCGGCTCGGGAAAAATTCTGCCTCGGCGCGAAGAAAGCGGCCTCCGAACGCTCTTTCATCCTCGCGAAGCATGGCGAGGGTGAGAAATACGGAGAGGGAAGAGAAAGTGCGCCGTTAATCAGGTGTCTATTCTGCTACCATGCCTCCTCGCGGAATTCGTGCCCAAAAGCAGCCCCGCTGCATCGGATGACGGGATGGAAGCCATCACGGAGCACCAGCTTTTGTGATCACACCTTGATCGACGCGGCGAGAAGAAAGACGCCGCACCCTCTTGGCGTGAATCTCGCGTAAGAAGGGAGACACCCACGCGCCGCATCGGCCTCTCGCATTTTCATCGCACCAACCGTTCTTTTCCATTTCCATCTCTTTTACTCATCCACCGACCGACCTTCCCAGCACCGAATCACCGAATCTCCCTGTCCGTCCATTGGCCGCCGTATGCTGATAAATTATTCCCCATCGATCTCGTGCCGCATCCGAACGTGCTGGCTCACCGTGTGCCGCGTTCTCCGAGCTCGTGAAAGCCCCTTCGCGGAAATGAAAGTTATTTTTTATCCGACTGGTTGCGAGGAGGGTACAGCTGCGCGCAAGTGACGCGCGTTATCCTTGAGGTGTGCACCTCTCGTTGTACCGCGCTACGCGCCTTCCCGGTGTGAAAGCTTCGATTGTTCTTTGCGAGGCTTTTGTGGTATTTTGTGGACGGACAGGGGAATCGATATCGACAATCGTGGGGGTGCGTTGGGGCCCCGGGAGTCCTTCCGCCGATGCCGAAATTACCGATATCTGTACACCTTCCTCAACGAATTTATTCGACGTGCTCATCGGGTTTTTCGGAAATTCATCCAACGAGCATTCGCTTCTTTCAATGATCGCTACCAGGAATTGTGCGCGCGCAGCGGTGCCGGAGAGTTTGGCCGTGCGACCGTTGGATGCAACTCTGGTAAAATAATTGAGCTTACGTCCCTGTCCGCTATCATTTTGCCCGAACAAAAGCTCTGCCGTTATTCGTACATATTTTCATTCGGTGTAGCGAGTGAAACATCATCAAGGTAAGACCGCAATCGCCTCTGCATCTCTGCACAATCAGATCTGCACAACAGGCATAAATCCGAGGCAATAATCACCGTAGGCCATGGACACTGAGGAGGAAGAAAGTCTGGCTGAATGCATTTTATTTTTATGCTCTGCGGAAGCTGCATCTGGCCCATTGAGTGCAGTGGAAGAGTGGCAGGAAACGCACGGGGCATCTGTTTTTTTGGGCTCTACGTCCCACCGCCATTTGGCTATTTCGGGCTCGTAAAACGGAGCCCACGAGGCTTGGCAGAAGCTAATGTAGGCTATAATGTGGATGTTTCTCTGCTGCAGAGGTGTTCGATATCGCTAGATCTTGTCAAAATCTATCGGAAAACAAATAGTCTTGGGTGGGGCGCGTTATTGCGTGCACGCAGAGCTTTACGAATTGTTGAGGTACCGGACAATCGATGCCTTCCACCGCCGCAATATTTGGCGGCGAGCCTGCGAATCCCTTGACTCGATGGTCGCCGCAAGAACTTTGAGCTTGCGTACAGCGGTATCAGCGATCTCGCAACGAATTCAGCTTCCGGGAGCAGAGAAAACTCGAGCGAACGCGTTTATTGCGCAGCAGCCCTGGCCAAAGAGGGAGCCGATGCCGCGCGTCTGGAAAAGTCGCGCATCCGGGTGCGAGCAGCAGAATTAGAGCCAGGGCCCCGGGCAGCAGCTGCGCCGTCCAAACTTGGCCCTCGTCTGTTTCCGGCACATGCATAGCCGAGCGAGCTGCGCACCCCCCACGGAGCGATATCAGAGCACGATGTAGGGGAGGCTGGATGCCGAGGCACTTGTGCGGACGCCATGCCGACCGGCTCCCCCGGCGCTTACAAGAGCTTTCGTCCCGCTCTCCGCGCTTCCGCCCTCCGCTATCGTCGAGGCTGCCTCTGATGTCTGGCGGCAGATAGCGCGAGCTTTTCCGCCCCGCGTAGAATGCCACAGCTTCCGAGCGACGCCCGCGATCGATAGCAGCAGCAGCAGCCCACGCACGCGGGGAGGAGGAAGCTCCTTCGTGGCCCTCGTGCCACGCTGACGGCAAAATGGTCGCGGCCGCTCCGCAAAGCTCCCTTCGAGTTTTCTCCGCCTTTCGTCGTTCCCGCTCTCGCATTTCGCAGCTGAGCGCGCGATAAATAAAATATTCGTTGCCGTTTTTTAGCTCAAAAACGTGGAGATAAACATTTGGACGGTAATTCTGCAAAAGTCCGGGAAATAAGATGAACGTGGTCTGTATTGAGTGGAGTCTCATCTAAATTCAATTTCCATCTTGCCCGGAATATATTCACTCCCCTCTCAACGAAACAACTTTTTTCTGTTCCAAGACCACTTCCTTCCAGTATCCTGCAATACAACCTCTGGAAAAATCAATTAACAGAGTTCACAGCTGTAACGTTACAGTGGCATATAAAATAGCTGTAAGTTACAGCTGTGAACCCTGTTGATTTCCCCAGAGGGCAGATTTCAAAGTAATTCTTATCTTTGCTTCAAGTGCCAAAATTGCTCTCCTGCTTCCACCATTCGAAGCTGGAACAATCGCTTTTCCTTTTCGAAACTCTCAGTGAGGATAATTATGTACTCAAGTATTGCCTCGGCGCTCGCGATATCGCGCCGTATTGAGAGCTAGAGGAATTGTTCCTCGCACTTTCTTCGGGAAACGAAATATTTCAACACGCTGAATTGTTTTCGAATGAATATAAACGAAGAAAATAAAATACTTTGACAGTACTCAAGACAGGCTCCAACAGGGTAAAGAAATATGGACGGCTTCGGACCAAAATGGTATAATTACATTTCGGATTTTCGAAAAACCGAGTCAGTACTTTGGACGCTACTCGGGCTGGTAATTATTCATCTTTAGGAGGAAATTCTTGGAATCATACACAGAATATTCATCAATGTAATGATGTTGGAATTGCTCTAATTACTAGCCCAAGTAGCGTTCAAAGGACTAACTCAGTTTTTCAAAGTGCCAAAATGTAATTGTACCGAGAATTGTACCGTTCTGGTCCGGAGCAGTCCATATATGAATGTTCAAATAATTTAACCCCATCGCTGGCGATGATGATGGTTTATTCTCCATTTGGGGTACACAACCGACCATCCAGAATGTAATTTCACCACACAACTACAGGTAATAAAAGTAGACATTTCTAGACACCCAATGATCTCGAATAGTTTCTCGTTTGTGTCCGGTCGGTAAGTGATGGTAATCTTCTCCCCAGATAGAAGTTATTCCAAGTTATAATAATCGTGACTTCTCACACGACGAATGCGGTCATCAAGCTCTCAAGGAGAGGAATCATGGGCGCGAATAGCTTCTTGCGAAGTCACTCGGTGCAATTAAGCGCCAAATTGGATATCTGCTGAATCATTCGTCGTAAAGTACAAAAGTGATGTGCAATTACTTGCAAATTGGTGATTGAATCTTGGGAAAAGTTTGATGAAATTGGATTGCTCAATCGCGGCGGACAAGATTCGCGGGTATAATCCGCGATAAGCCAACTCGCGCCATGAGTGAGTATCGCGAGTGAGTAACGTAGACAGAGTGTCATCCGCGCTGGCCTTGAGAGTCAATTTAGTGGTAGCTCGGCCAAATCTGTCGTATCCATCTTGAGAACCCGCGTCACTGCGGCGCACGAGTACGCGTCAGGTATGTATGTAAGTCTCGATGTAAGTACGAGAGAGAGAGAGAGAGAGAGAGAGAGAGAGCCATGGGGGAGCCGTGCCGATTCCACCATACACTCGTTACTCCGATCCAGTCATGGTGTGGCCGTTCCCATCGAGGCGTGTCTTACGTGTGCTCATTACGCGTTGCTTGAATTACGACGATGGCGCGATCAAGGAAACCCGAGCCGACTTCGAGCCAATAGTGGCAGCACAGAGAGACGCTATCTTGGCCGCCCTCTGGCGATGGAGCGCGACGATACACTATCTGCAAATGAGGGTAGCTCCAAACTGGTTGAGACCCGGCTCGATTGCCCGAGATGCGCGCCAAATGCTCGAGCTAAACGCAAATTCCTCTCCTCCCAGTAAAGCTTCGCTATCAACGACGTACATCTATACCACAGAGAGTACTCTGGTCTCTCATTTGCATCGGGCTCTCTTTTATTTGCTCTCTTTCATCGCTTGCCCGGAGAATTATTTATAATTTTAATCATCCCACCGGTAGAAGGGATGAATCTGAATAAATTCTCTAGTGTTTTTACCCCTGAATACTGTTCCTCTTTGTCAACCTTTGATTGGTGGGTGGTGATCGATTTCAATATGTACTCGTGCAGAAAATTTGAATGAACTTGCGAGAACGAATGAATGGTCACAGCAAGCTACCTTCTTGATTACTCTATACGAGAAAATTATTCTCAGCTCTGGATTACTTTCCACAAATTTACTAATACACGACTTCAGTTCCAGAAACGAGTCCAGAAAAACAGAGTTTCGCCTTAGATTTGCAATCTTTTAAATGGCGAAGTTTCAAGATCACAACCTAGACCGGTTGGTTTCCAGACTGGATAACCTTCGATAAAATGTCAGCTCATAAGCTCCTGGATAACCTGTAGGAGTAAGTTCAGGGCTCATTTTATCGTTCTAGCAATCTTTCTATCTCAAATGCTACTTTTCTTTGAATGCCAAGCCGGAGATTTGATACAATATCATGAATCTGACAAATGTTCCTGACCAACTGCACTATTTACCCAACAAAGGTTGCCCAGATCCATGTTGCTAGCAGTCCAAAATCTGTCGCTCTAATTAGGACTGGTCTGACAAGTAACTCACTCTATTCGCAAGGCTAGAAAGATTTGAATATTGCTACTGCAAAATTATTCTTGCGGATACGCGGTTGGAGGAACGTCACGTAAATAACTGCGGAAGAATTTTTTCCCCGAAACTCGAGGGACGAACGTAGCCATCGCGTATGCACACGACGAACTGGTATCATCAAAAAATCTGGCGGGGACCAGCCGAATAATGGTCATGGCTCGTTGGCCACGGTGTCTTTGAATTCATCAAGCATCAGTATACAGAGACCAGTTCTCTCAAGTCCTCCGTTCAGGCGACGAATCATGTACACGGAACAATTTAGTGGGGCCAGCTGTGAGAGCAGCTATTCGGAGAACTGTATCGCCGCGCCACACGTGAGTCTGGTTATGAGGCGCGCGAGTTTCACACGTGCGAGAAAAAAATGATCCGATGGAAATGTAGATTTTCCTCGAACGCATTGCAGCTATCGATCGGCAGAAGAAAAGAGGACGGACGTAAATTTGACGGACGCGTGAAAGGAGCTCGTCACATTTGACAGTTGCTATGTCAAGAGTCGCGCAGCTGTCCGTAGCTCCTCGAGATTTCCTTTCAGTTTGGAGAGCCCGCAGTCAATCGGCGACGAGAAGAGGACTCGCGGGAGGCGGATCTGGTGACGCTGTCCCCGGGAAAATTCAAAAAAACAGCGCGATGGAGTCGATCGAGTTTCTCGAATTTCTCGGCCCGCTTGTCGCGCAACTCGATCTGAGAGCAGCACGGCGAGCCTTCTTTATGGCAACTCGTAAAATTACCAACTTGACGCGCGATGCTCTCGCCCGGCAATCCGCGTGTCAGCTGAATGAAACCGCCGTATATACTGGGCGTGCGACTTTCCGCGACTCGACGAGTGGCCAAGCTAGATCTGCCGGGGCTAATCTTACCGACCGCCAGGTGAGTGCGCGCAAAGTGATATTTTCGCGCCGCGATATGTCGGCGATGGAGGCGATCGGCCAACCCGCGAGCTCCAACAACTCCGACTCGGCCATTGCCCGAGCTCCATTAGCGTATACACTCGTAGAGGCGTGTGTATGACGAGCGGCGGATATCGCCGCCAGGAACGCGCGATCGCTGCTATTCCGATCGTATATTTTCGCGCGAGGCTTTCCAGGGAATCTCCGAGTCACATTCATTACGACCGCAAGCTAATACACTCGCGCTGCTGCCAGGCCATTTGGTTTAGATTTGATTGTTCGAGCGCCATTGATCGCCCCATACTGGTTATGCAAATTGCATCCTCATGGAAATTTAGCCGAGCCCCGAGCCTCGTCGCACATCGTGATTACGGAAATATGCGCGCCTCCAAATAGCCTTACGGCCGTAAAATGTATACTCTATTGACCGAGAGATCACGCTGGATTAGCCATTGAGAAATTTTCTCAAATCCAAAAAACGACGACCCCATTTTGTCAGTGGATTCCCCGTAATGTGATATTCGAGGAAATCGCGATCGACTGCTTGAATATGATCTCTGAACGAGATAGTTTATGGTGTGGGGTAAGTAGATGGAGGCATTCTGGTTCGATCCTAATGTTCTCAACGATCACCGACATCGAGAAACTAAAGCAAAATGGCGTTCCAAGATTTCCAATGAGATGCTCAAGACGTTGGACATGCGCCACATCTGTCTGCAGACTGAAAAAGGCCAGAGATGGGCGTCAGCTCTACCACTCAAACCGCTCTCTATTAAACGTCTATCGGTGATCCGATACCGTTAAAGCTCTCGAGAATATTTCGAGGACTTGACCGAGGCGGGGTATCTTGTTGTGCTCTTAGGCAGAAAATTATTGGGCATCTGTTTTGAGTAAATCTAATTGGTTGAACTTGAGCTCGAGTGAAACGAATC
>JAPYYZ010001584.1:0-14878 GCA_030522705.1 Eretmocerus eremicus | reverse complement strand
AGCCCGGGATAATTTATCAAACGAGCGCGCTCGGCTGCAGCGTTGCGTGCACGTGTGCATCACAACAAACTGCGGCCCGCTCCACAAACAAACAAACGTCACAGAGCGAGCGGACAATTGCAAAGTTTAACACGAAGCACGTGTTACACTATATAGCGTTGCGCAAAAAAATTGTCGTCGTCGTTGGGAGCCTGCATTATATACGATTTCCTGGAGGCTGCGGGTAATTCATGCGCGTCGCGCCAATTTGGACCAAGTGCGAATTGTCGAGCTCCATCTGTATGTATGTAATACCGGCAGCTTTTATTATATATTCGCGGACGGAGGAGAATCGGAAATGCCTCGTCAAAGCTGTTTAGAGGCTCGTCGGAATTTGCGTATGATGCCGAGCGGGTACAATTAAATTTTCGCGCGCTGTTGCGTCACGTGGAAAGCCCTTTTGAATTTTTTGCAATGATGATCCGCCATGCATACATAGTTGGGAGTTGCGTGTTTTGTTTTGGCAGGATTGAAAGTGTATGCACGGCGTTTGCATACGTTACTTTGACTTTGCAGCAGCGGAGCTTGTGTATAGGTGTACTTTACGCGTTTACATATTCACGCTTTCCGCTTCCCCGCGCGATGTATATATTTGAATCGCGTATGGTGAATTGCAAGCCGCGTTTGTTTAGGCTAATCGAAGGCGTTCGACCGATTGATTGTGCATCGAATGTATAATTCCTGCTCTGGATGTGAATGTTGGGCTCGGTCGCGATCGTGGAATTCGACTCTGAGGTATTCTGAAAAATCGGGAAGTCTTCGTCGCTATACAGTTCGTTATACAGCCTTGTTGGAATTGGAAATTCAATTTTACCAAAAGTTGCTAGGTATCTAAGAAAAATTTCGAGTTCAGGAGACCTTTTACGACGTGACAAATGTGTTGTTGAGGATCAGAGGGGACCAATAAGGGAAGGCCATGGGGTCCGGGTCACCAATCTTCAACAAACTTTTTTGACAGACTGGTACCACCTGGAATATAAAGGATCCAGGGTATCTCCATCAAATGGGTCTCCTGTTCGGTTATATAGGAAAAAAATTTAGCATTGGCCATATAGGTCTGTGTTCAAAAGTCATTTATATTGATATACTAGCAATGCTAATGTTCATGGCTGTATCTCCGGATAGGAGATCCATTTGACAGGGATACTTTGGATTCTTCACATTCCAGGTAGTACCCGTCTATCAAAAAATGTTGATGAAGATTGGTGACCCGGGCGTCTTGGCTTCCCATTGCAAGTCCACCTTTGGAAAGTAGAAAAAATGCGACTTAGAGTTTCATTCAAACTACAAAATATCAAAGTAGACCCCCTAGGAGAATTTCTTCATCATCTTCACGGTGTTTCCTGGTCTAGAAAATTAGCCATAGACGTTCTCGATACGTTGTTAAATCATGGAGAACAAAACTCCATAAGGCTCTGAAAATGGACGCACTTTACTTGAATCCTAAACAACTCGTATGACTAAAACATCTTACAAAGTTCTCTACGAAGATCAGTGACTCTGACAGAAACAACTCTCCCACAACTTTCGATGTATTACAATTCAAGTAATCAGAGACATGTCTTATGTTAAAAAAAATGCACGAGAAGAGTAAAGGATAGGAAAATTAGTAGAAGGTTCCTCCATGTTCGCAGAAAATTCATGCGAAATTCCCAATCCAAATCGACTGAGCCTCGATTCTGAGCACCATATCGAGGAACGTATCATGAGAAGCATACTAGGCTGCTAGTTTTCAAACTGGCCCAGCCCACTTGTCATCGTCACCGCGGAAGATCGTTCATCATACCTCCCGCCTCAAATCACAATCACAACAATCAGTGGACAAATTTTGGAAGCCTCCACTGCCCAATTCGATCCATAATCGTCGAGATACGTAGTGACAAACGACCACCATCTTCTTCCTTCGACTAAATATCTCGAGTATTTTTTCTCTAATTATTGACTACCTGCACCATCGTGTATGGAAGAAGGTGAAAGCAAGTAGCGGCGAGTATACCACACCGGACGAGTCATAATTTTCGGAAGGAGGCATTGGTGCACGAGCTGCCGAAAGGATGTTTGGCAATAGGCTCGGTGGCATCGGCTTTCAAGATGACGTATGGACCAGTGCTGAAACGAAGACTTGTACGATGGCCAGACAGAGCCATACTCTTCGTGAACAGATTCGCAAAGGCTTTTTTTTGTATATTTGCGTTACTAGATGTTGGTGCGGTTGCTCTCTTTTTTCACGGTGTTTGTTCCACAATCGAGGACGAATTTCAAAGTTGGTGATCCGCGAGATTTCTCTGGTCTGAGGGAATACATTTGCTGTGAGTGATATAAGCCCAATTGTGGGAGATGATCCAGATTTGAGACGAGGCTCGAGAACGGTCGAGAAATCAGATCTTGACCTTAAATCATTTGACTCACTTGTTCGTTTTCTGAGTATCCGGGGGTGTGAACATAATAATTGGAATACTGCTTTGGTGGAGCTCTAGCTGTACAACGTCTCGATTGAGCACTTATCATGTAAGTAACGTCTCGTGGATCTCGTCCTGATCAGAACTTGATTTTCATCAGGTTCCTCCTGACCCCAAATCTCATGAATTGCTGTCAAATAATTTGTGCCTCGAATTGAGTCGTGTCCAATAAAATATCTGCGTGCGATGAATGGAAAACTCCGTGACTCTTAGTGTAATGATTGACAGTAGGAATGGATGAGCGTGGCTTTACATATTTACTTTCGGAATGATTGTTCAGAGAGAGATTGGAAGAGTAAGCTCCTATTCAATACTAGTTCAGCTCAGATTTTCTTGCAATCCTCAGCGGTAATATGCCTTAGATAAGTGGATATAACTGAGATAAAATATGAAGAATCGTCTGCTCTGCATGAATCCGAAAGGTAACATTAATCTGCTCAGTACCTCAGAATTATGGTTCAGTTATTGAACTCTTAAATATTGAGTCTTTGACGAATCTAAAAGCTCTTACTTCCCGAAATTTTTTCAAAAGAATGAATGAATCTTCCAAAAAAGTAGCGGATGCCGCATGGATGGTCTTAAAATTATCATTATCACATGCTTGAGTCTACTTTACGCATTACTCGCGTACTCTGAGGGAAAAAACCTTCATACGCCATCAAAATTCCTCATTGCAATCAGAGCTGTTCAGTTCAAAAATTTTTGAGCTAATGAAACATTAATAGACATTTTTCGAGAAAATACGATGGAAAGATGGAAGAATGATCGAACGTTGGCTCTCATAGAATCACTGAGGGCTGCATTGTTTTATGTAGAATGCATACTCGAGGTCTCGATTTGAGAGTGATTTCATGAACTCAAATCTTATTACAAGCTTGGCAGTATTCAGAGATTCAAAATTGGTCACCGATAATTACTCGTTCAGTTCAGAGCATGTTTTGACTAGTCTCGAGATATTCTGAGTGGCTGCCACAACAGCAAATCACAACACGAGCCACAACAACAATTATCTTCACTCCGCGCGTCACAACAGATACATACACATCTCCCGCAGCGGATCAATCAAACTCCAAGCAAAAGACCAAAAACGACACCTAAAATAAGATTACTCCACACAATCATGTGCCTCGAAATCACATTCAAAGTCCTACATCTATTTGAACAAAAAAAACTCCAAATCGTAAGCAATAAACGAGCGAGCGTATGACTTCAACAAGCTAATCGGAGGCTGTGCTCTGTTTGAGCAATAAACTCTTTACTCTGCGGCGCACGCGTTATCTGTACATGAGAAAAAGAGGAAAAGAGGGAGGAAGAGGAAGGCGAAAGCCGAATTATCTCGTTACGCGGTTATATGCGCGGGGCCTCTTGCCTTTGGTAAAAATGACGTGAGTCGGCCACAACATACAGTCGTTGACTCTCGCTGCCGCGGAACGAGCCTCCGCACTCGTCGAGAATATTGCGAAACCCACGAGAGAATCGACGCATCTGCTGGAAACGCTCATTATTTGTCTCCTCGTTCGTAAACTTTCGTCAGTTTGATGCGTTTCGGTTCCGCGGGCGGACGACGAGTTCTGAGTGTGTTCGGAATTTTATGAAGATTTTTGGAAATGGTCTTGTGACAAGTGACAGGAGAGTGAGAATTTGCATCGTTCGGTCTGATGAGTGTGTAATGGAATAAGTTGATTGGAGAAAATTAGATATCAATGTGTGGGAGGATATTTTGTGATCGAAAATTAGAACTCTTTAGTGTGGAATGTGCCAGACACAAATCGTCTCCCGAGTGGAACAAAGTAGGAATTTTTGGTGAGAGTTGACTTAATAATGAAGATAGTTCGTAAGAATCCGTGCCAAGACAATCGATAGAGTGGCAAGAATCAAGAAATAATCAGAGTCATATGTTAATATTCTGAGGCCTGTGATATTTCACAATCAAGTGAGTATGTGTGCTCTTGAATTGAAATATGAGCGTTAAGATAATCATCTCATCTTTAATCGTTCGGATTACATCTATTCTCTCAGACTGTATTGTGAATCTTTTTGCATCCTATCTGGGCAAAAATGTGAAGGTCTCGAGAACGGCGCTTGATAGATTTATAAGATGTCTCGAGCAGAGATTGATAAACAGTGATAGTCGTGAGGAATTCGCATGATTCATAATCGAAAACAATTTTCAGATGCGCGCGAGATACAGATTCTAATTATCAGTTGTAGACATTTTTTTTCCTTATACAAGTCTAATTTTTGATGATTATGTCAGTACTGTGACGTTTTTTTGGTCATGATCTTGATCTGATTAGGTGACAGAACTACGATCTCAAAAAGATCCTGAATGGAAATTTCCCAATATAAAAATTTCTTTACGAAAATACCGCAACCCTGAAATATATCTCTCCTCCTAGTAAATAGAGCAAGTACTGTGAAAACGTGCACAGTAATCGAGGATACTAGCAGACAGTAGCAGACACAGATTGATTCATCCCTGTAAACAATCATCTCCGATTGCGAATCCATACAATTTTTCCTCCAAGCTCCCGAGATCACACAATACACCAATCAAACATACGTCGGACCGGTCAACGTCAATCAATGCTAAATCTCTTGCAATATCGAACTGTTTAGATAGATTGGCCGTCTCGGCACGTCAACCTCGTCGAGCATCCCAGAGCAGCCTCACTCTCTCGCTCGATTCCGCGGCATCGTGCAATCGCCAGCGGATGAGAAGAAGAGTGGACCAAGTCGAAAACCGGCCCTGTACTTTTTTAACTCGTCGAGCACATCGGTTGGAATTCTTGGACTGCAGTCCGTTGTTGTGTGCTGCAGTAAACACGCAGCCGACGCGACGATTATAACCTCCAAATCGACGTTTGACCGTCTGCTTGCACCACAACACTCTGAAGCCGATGTGAGGCTTGGACAGATTGTTGCCGATCTCAACGCCAATCGGCAATTGTATTCTTCTCCCTTGGCTGAAGGACTCGCCGCAGCAAAATGTGTAAGTACCGAGAGAGAGAAAGAGATCGGCAAGGATCGGCAGCCGATCTCGATTGCTTATTATCGCGCCTCGCCCCTGCTTTCAAGATTCCGCGTGATCATCGTCCTTTACAGCATTCAAGTCACTTTTCAAGACCTCGTCTGAATATAAAGTACTGAAGTACACCTCTTTCGTAAAGAACTGTTCCAAATAAGAGCGGAGATGTTTACATCGAACTACTGCATACTTTCAAATGCTTCTGATAGACTTGGAATTAACTTTTGTAGCGAATTGGTATGTTGAGAAATGCCTGTTATATGGAAATATTCAAACAGGCAACTAAGAATTGAACTAGATATTTTAAAAATGGTCTAAGGTCCATGCAATTTTGAAGTCTAATAATTGTTTGAGATTTTGAAATTCGAGCTTTGAATTACAAATTATTGTACGTTCGTAGATGGACACGTGCGGTACCTGTTCGCGGTCATGTTGTTCATCGCCAACATGATCATCTATGGTCTGAAGGTCAACATTTCCACAACCATCATCGGAATGGTCAAATCAGATAAAAATCCAGACGGTTACGACTGGTCGGAGTCTGAGCGAGGCTGGGTCGTCGGCTCCTACTTCTTCGGATATCTCGTGGGCATGTTCCCTTCTGGATACTTCGCTGACAGGTAACTTGATATATTCTTCCATATTTTTTCGAATGTTATTTTCTCCCCCAATATATTTTTCTGCTTAAAATTCTCGAGAGACTACTTTAGTTCCTTCATGATCATTTCGCGAATGTAGAATTCGAGTGGGCATTGAAAGAATTTTTGGTGCTTGATTGACCTTTGAGGAAAGGGTCAATGTATTCATTTGATTTCTCAAGGCATCTCTGAAATACGTAAATGGACAATCATCGATATGACGCAAACGACGAAAAAATTTCCTTACATCAAATGCGGAGGCTTTTTCCATTGTTACAAAATCGAAACGCGTCTGTTGGAATTCGTTGCAAGCCCTCACCGGATGCTCATGTTTTATACACAATCTCAGAGTAGAACTATAATTAGATGAGTGATGGCAGGCTGCTCCTCTATCACATGTATAGGAACAGCCGGTAATCTGGAAAACTCGACACGATTGACCTAATTAATTGCTTCGTTCAATGATGAATCTTACACAATGAATCACAGCGCATCATTCAAAGTCAAAGTCTTGTGTGGAACCCGTATTCTGTTTCAAGAATGACCTCGCGTGACTTTAAATAGAGTTCCAAACCTCGCATTAAGTTGTCATGTAACACTTGATTGTCTCTTAATCGATTCAATGTGAAAAAATTAGTTTGGCGTTCGAGATATAGATTGCCCATCTCATCTAATGATGATATAATTAATCTCTGATAGCTCCAAGTTTTTGGACCAATCTACGAGATCCACATAATTGTTTTAAATCGTCATTCGTAAACTACAGGCAGAATTCAAGATTACCAAACAAGACTGAATGACATCTTATCGATTCTCCGAACAACTGAAAAAAGTTTAACAAAAAATTGATATCTAGTAGAATGACGAGACTTGAGAAACTTGAGGGAAGGGAACAAACTCGCACCACATCACTTTCATTCAGACTAGATTGCATGCAACTATCTCTAAGCTGAAATCCCCGTTCACCCACACCAGCTGACCTCCTCGCGTCTGCTGGTATTTTCAAGATTCAACACGAAATGGGTCCTCCTCATCTGCGTCTTCTTCAACGCCCTCTTCACCCTGCTCGTCCCCATGTCCTGCTACGAAATCCACGTCTTGTACGCTTTGCGCTTCATGACCGGCCTCGTGAGCGCTGCAAATCTACCCATCGTCAACGTCCTGGTCGGTAAATGGGTCGTCTACGAGGAAAAGAGTTTCCTCGTCGGAATCATCTACGCTGGAACGTCCCTTGGAACCGTCGCCTCCATCCTCAGCTCTGGATGGATCATGAGCGATTTCGGCTGGCAGACAGTATTCTACATCCACGGAGCAATTCCCATGATCTGGTGCGTTCTGTTCGCAATCTTCTTTGCCGACAGTCCAGAAACGCAGACGTTCATCACCGAGCAGGAGAGGCAGATGATCGTGAATACTTATGGGCATAGAGGACCTGGCAACAAGGAGGTCAAGGTGCCCTGGAAGTCCATATTCACAAGCTGCCCATTCATTGCGTTGATATTTACCAATACGCTTGGCAACTTCACGTGGTACTTCCTGTTGACGCAGATGCCTCTTTACATGAACACGATGCTCGGTTTCAATATCAAATCGGTGAGTATGGAGATTTTAGAGGAAGTTTTTTGAGAGCATGTAGCGGGAAATTTTGTTTAAAGAATTTTCATTGAATCAACACTTCAAATTTGTCACTTGATCCGATTTTTTATGATCTCCGTGTGGCGCATGTATGTAATAGTACATTTCGATACAAGGGTGTAAAACCCTTTGTTTTCGCATCCGACCGATGAGTTCCATCACAAGGATGCGTAGAATAGGTTTTACGTCCGTGTATCGAACTATATTTTTTGGCAATCTATGAGTGAAAGTTGCCAAACTGTTTGCAAAGTCAACTTTCACGCACAGAATGTCAAAAAAGATTTCTTGGCACCTCATATTCATTTGGAAAACGCTCTCTGTTCACAGAATACCACCATCACCTGCCTTCCATATCTGATGAACGTTTTCACCAATACATTCCTCGGCAAATTCCTAGATTTCGGGCGGAAACGAGAGTGGTGGTCTCAAACAGGCGCTCGTAAAATTGCTGTTGGAATAAGTAAGGGTCTCCAATTTCTCAATTTTATTTCTTCACCTGTCGGAAAATTGTATCTGGCAGTTCATATCAAGGACTGAGATCGATTATGAGTCTCCAAGGACGCAATATATCACATAATGATCAAAAATATTCAATTCAGACCAAATGTCCATCGATGCACTTCGTAAAATTCATTCAATACCGCGCGCTCAATTCTTACAGTAACACTTGGTACAAGAAAAAAATCCATCTAATTACATGAATCTGACTGGCTTTGTTTGACAGGTTGTCTACCAGCTTGCGTATTTTTGGCTCTGATCGCTTTCGTATTTGAAGAGCATAGAAACATGACTGTGGGCGCGCTGTGCGCGAGTATCATATTCTCAGGAGCAATTTTTGTGGGCCATCTCTGCAATCAGAATGACCTTGCGCCAAACTACGCAGGAATTTTGATGGGAATCACAAATACTCCAGGAACAATTCCTGCAGTTCTGCTTCCCCCTCTAATTGGTAATCTGATGGAAGGAGGAGTGAGTAATTTTTCTTAACATACTGAATTCTTCCAAACATTTTTAGCTGCTACCTCAATGAGAATCCAAATGCTTAGTTGAATTGATTTCGTTTGGTCGTGTGATATTGAAAAGTGATATATCTGATGACGTGGACAGATTATCCATAGAATTTTGAGCATCATTGTGGTTAACTATAGGGAAAAATGTTTTGAAGCTTGTTCAGTTCACAGTATCGATTGAATGGAACAGATCTGGGAAATTTTCTTATGCATGAAATCCTTGATTTTACAGCACACAATGGAGAAATGGCGATACGTATTCGGATTGAACATCGTTGCACAGTTATCTGCATTCCTCATCTTCACAATATTTGGCTCGGCAAAGATACAAGATTGGAACTATCCGGATGGCATACCACCTCCAGCAGTGAAGTGATCCATACGACATTCCATGAGCATTCCATGAACTTTTTATACTCATCAGAAATTCATTCATCAAATATTTTTAATAAAGGTATTTTTTGTATAGTCCAGTTTTTCCTCTTTTTCATCTCTCCGGAATCATTGTCTAATTCTTCATTCGAATCTTCGAGCATTACTCTTCGATTGAACCTGCTTCCATCAACGAGATTTTGAGATTCAACAAGTGCTACATTCCCTGAAGAGTCTCCAAAGTTCAATACGGTCTTGCTTCTGCTCGTTGACTAGACCTCTACCAATTTTTTATGAGGCTGTAACAGAGTATCAATATTGCCAGAGGTTGCAGAGGAAGTTGAAAATGTAGAATACGGAGTTTCAATGTGGAAAGATCGTCGTTCTCAAACTTCTCACAAGAATCAGTCACCAAAATCTCCTTCAGAATCGCTCACAGCTCAATCTCCCCCTTAAGCCCACCTCCTCCAAGCAGAAATCTCTATCCAGTCCCTGGCTCATCAGCAACCTCACCACAAACCTAACCCCAAAAAAAGCAATCGCAGTGAAAAGTCGGCTCCCAAAGTATTTAATACACCACATGGCGTATTAATTGCACTCACCTCGGGCGCGCCTTAAAATTCCCGGCTCCTCGCCCTTCAGCAATCTATACAGTTCGCTCGGAGGCGGGCCACTCTCCGCGTTCACTAATTCATGAGAGTTACTTCCCTCTCCATCCCTATACACACCTCGTGTATACCGTATTCTCGAGAATCTATGCAGCTCGCGAACGGATCAGAGTCAACTCTGCAATGAATAATGCCTCACGCTGGAGGAGCCCGAGGCTACACGCGTAAGTACTGCGCGACTCTGGCGCAAGTGACAAGTTGCTTCACGAGTTATGGGAGATAGATGATCAATCGAGCCGGTGCGTGTATCGATATATAAAAATATCGGCTTATCGGGAGGATGGAGAGGAGAGGATTCGTTTTCACGGCACGCGTGTCGCGTAATATGCAAGCCGTGAGATACGCGGAGACCTTGAATACATACAGATGAGGCGTATATGAGAAGAGGGGAGGGCCCTTTTGTATGGGCGGCAAATGCTGAGGTGACGATAGGGGCTCTCCTCGCTGGCGGAAGTTGTAGTTATCGGCTCGAGCGTGAATTTTGATCGGTATTTATGGCCGAGATGAGAGGATGTTGCGATAGTCGCCGCCTTCTAGAATGGTGATTGGGACCTTTGGTGGACGGTTGCTATTTGTAGGTGAGATACGAAGAGGGTTTGAGGTGAGCGGAATGGAAGAAATTGGGATTTGGATTTGGTGAGAGTCGAGTTGGGCAGTTTTTGGGGAATTCTTGCAGCATGGTTAAGGTGATTTTCCGGTTACGAAAGTAAACTCACTCTTGCTTCGAGTGAGTATAGCTACTCGATTTCAGTCAGAACTTTCTTTATGAACTGAATTTGACGAATAGATAGCATTAGGTAAGATTCGAGCTTTCGAGGTTTCCACGAGGATTTGGTAAAGAATCATTTTATCCATTCACTCTCATTCTCTCAATCGACAGCTCTTCTTCTTCACAAATATGGCTATATCTTTCTGCAGATGTGATTTTATCCGTAAGACTGATTGGTAGATATCTGTGGCTGTTCGGCGAGGTATCTTCTCGCCTTTTCATCTCCTCCGCGGGAGAGGGAAAGAGTAGAATAGAACGGGAGAGTGGGAATGAGGGGAGGATTATAAGAGTATGGGGCGAATGGCAGGAAACTGTCATGAGTAGAAAAATCGATCATGAGACGAGTGATTATAGGCAATTCAGAATTGATGTGGGAACAATATGGATCATGTAAAGAGGGAGCAGGCTTCTATAAAGTGAGTTATAAATTTACTGGTCTGCTTATTGGAGTGTTTGATAATTGATTCAATATTGTATAGTGAAAAAAATTCAGAGGCGTACTCTTTCTCCACATTCAACCTCAACAAAATCGCATCGTGAATCTAGTAGCGCTTATCTCGAATCATACTGAGGACCTGTAGTAAGACTGGGAACGGGCTAACTTTTTTCTTCTCCGTGGACATTGCTGTTGTCCTATTTTATTCCGGATATGCAGAAGACATATCCACAGAATCTTCCTCTTCTTTGTTACTCATGGATATCACGGACCGAGGAGCTGGCAACAATGAAAAAATTGCTTCCTTGATTTTTCTCGGATGTTTCTGTAAATTTAGAAGAAGGAAACTTGATTCCTCATTTTGAGCTATCCCCACTTGTCAATGAGTTCCTGAAGCTGTTACTCACAAAGGGATGCTCTGAGGCCCGGAACATTAATCTTCACAAAAGTTTTTTTACAGACTTTTGATATTTAAAGAATGAAAGAATCTGAGTATCTCTGTCAAATGGGCTCTCTGTTCGGAGAGACAGACGAAAAGCTTAACAGCAAGTATACCTATATATATGAAATTTCAACATGGGCCTATGCGGGCAATGCTAATGTTTTAGGCAGTATCTCTGCTCAGTGCCCATTTGACAGGAATATTCTGGATTTTTTCACTTTTCGGAAGTACAAGTCTTCGAAAAAAATCCTGCGTCCACCGGCAAAAAACCCGGAAAATCAGAAGTTGGTAATTCACCCTAGCAAATCCATGCAATTCACTATCCCCAATCACATATGGTCCAGGCGAACCACTCACAAGGGGAGACCAAGGTCTCCGGGTGACCAATCTTCACCAAAATTTTTCTACAGATTCGTACCACCTAGTATGTGAAGAATCGACAGTATCTCTGCGCAATGGGCAATATGCTCCAAGATAAAGCTATAGATGTTAGCATTGCTAGTATATCTATATTTATGACCTTTCAACACAGGCCTATAAGGGCGGTGCTAATGTCTATCTCTGGACAGTGCCCATTGGACATAGATCCTCTACATTCTCCATGTACTAAGTGGTACGAGTCTGTAAAAAATTTTGATAGAGATTGGTGACCCGGAGGTCTTGGTCTTCCCTATTGTCAGTCTGCCGAAACCATTCATTTTGTAGGTTTGCGTCTGAGGCTCTTATTGCAGATTACGCTTATGCGAGGCTAGCTCAAGGCGGGACTAATTTCAAAGTAATTTTTGAAATATCAACGCTGCAGGAAACTCAAGATAACGTTATAGGACTCCACAGGAGAAGGGTGGAAATTCAATCAGTCTTTCATGATTACAGGAGAAATGAAACTCAAGTAGAGGATTCTCAAAGCCAGTCACAGACCTGGGCCGAAACGATTCTTCATAGTTGAATTGTTTATGCGAATGGAAAGAGATCTTCGATAATCACTTAAAGGTGACGCTTTGACCAGATCCGATAAAATATAACGTTCCGTACCAATACGACCTCAAAATCAGCAATTTCACAATAATATGGCAATATCCATTCACTTCTCCAACTTCGTCATTTGCAACATTTTTCTTTCGCTAAAATGAGAGATCCATGCCAGAAAACTACCGACAATCCCGATTTTACGAGTGAGACATTCTTGAGCCTGCAATCACCCAAAGCGCGCGACCATAATAATTTCGCCCCTCTCGCAGCTGATAGCTGGCCCAACTCGTGGCCCAATCACCGCGGCGATCAGCGAGATCATACAGTAACAGCAGAATCGCAGGATGGTACCACAAGAGTCGCCCGGTTTCTCGAGGTCCCCGAAAAAATGGCCACTCCATAACCATTATATTACAACGATCGGAAGCGCGCAATTAGTGCGGGACCACCGCCGCGCGTCACTCGCTCACCCCAACACCTGCAGGCTCGTTCTGCAATCCAACCCCACCCGTCAATACCATACCTACCCAAAATGAGTATAGCAGTCGCGGAACTCGAAGATAGACCGCAGTCGCGCGTGGAGCGATCTCCAAAAATACGCGAGAGTCTATTTCTGAGGAAAAACGTGGACGAGTCTCGTGTTGGACTTCGCGCGAAACGAAGATTGTCTCGTACGGCTTGTTGCGCTAAATGTACCGGTTGTGTATGGTTGGGAAGAGGCCACGAATAGAACATGACGCTGGATCAGGTGATGGCTCAGGCGTGAGATCGGCTGCGCAATTTATTCCAGTGTCGCGCCGGCTGTTGGAACAATATATGTATGGGGAGTTGAACGAAATCTCCAACTAGCCCGAGGAGAGTTGGTGTCTATGTACACGACTCCAGAGACACTGGCGTGTAGTTTGTCCGGGGGTAGTGAGTGCACTCTTTAGCCTCGTCTCTGGGGTCGGTCTAGTTGCTCGTTTTAGGGAGCATTGTGTCGCGGTGCGGGACCGGACAACGCGTGATATTGTTCACAGTTCTCACAGGGATGTGGAGAGCTTTTGGGTGACCAGTCATTTTTGACCGTCTGTATATAAAAGCGGCATTTTAGCTATCTTGCTCGATAGGCGACTTTTTGATGAGTATGAATTACGATGAGATCCCCGCATGGGTCCAAACGATTCTGAATAAAGAGCTCCCCATATTTCGTCTTTTAGGTGGTTCAAGGAATTTTGTGGGCTGATTTCTCGGATTCTCTCAAAGAGATCAGAAGTTTTCTTTCTAGAATCTGATTGTAGTAGCCTTTATTTCATCTCTACTCACATAGTAATAATGATTGATAGCGTCAACTTCCTCACGAATCGGTCAAGTTCTTTCGTTGAAGTATCTCGACGCTCCGGTGGAAGGTACAATAGGAGTACAGAACCCGTTTTCCTTCGGCTGAAAGTGACTTCCTCAAATTTCCTCGCACATCATTCATTCCTGATGTGGACCTGGACCCGCTCTGAGTCATTTGGCTCGTCTCCTGTTCAGTGCGCCAAAGCAAAAACACATAGGACCCACACAGTTCCCACCAGTGTAACTTCTCATTCTACAGTTTTGTGCGCATTCATCGTGGCTGACGATTCGACCCCGATCTATGCATTGCATTTCAGGAACTGGTGGTATTTCAAGAGCTGACAAAAATCAAAGTGTCACTAATATTCGGTAATCACAGTTTATCAGTTTTAAACCTGTAGGCATGGGTACTCACGCGCGATGTCGTTATCATTAACGGGATTCTGATCAGCTATAGCACAGGGATGATCTGAAAATCATTCATTCGGAATAAGCAAATTGCAAGACAGGAGTTGTCTATGTGATTTTTTTCCTCTTTATTAACGCATTCTCTATCTCTTTTCGAGGGTATTTTGCGGGACCTACAGTTTTAGGTGGTTTCCGAACCACCGAAATCACCGAGAAGGCACTAATGAAAATTTACGTTGGTGCCGGCCGGGAATCAAACCCTGGCCTTCCGCGTTGAAGTTCAGAACCTTGTCCACTAGCCACGGTGGCTTCTGATTTTTATGATTTTTTGTGATTTTTTTGCTCCAGGCATCCAGAAAACGTCGAATCAAGCTACTTCTGAGTTATGCAAATCCATATAGTATAGATGAGAGGGAGATATTTACGTGGAATTTTTGGATCCAATGCAGCTATTGAAGAGAAATAAATGGAGGCAATAAGACAGTAAATTATCGCCATCTTGCACTTGTACATCTTTTCTAACACTGCCAGTTTGAAGTGGCTGAAACTACTGTAGCGAATGAGGATTGGAATCAGTTGTCGGGAATGAAGATATAACGTACGTTAGTTATGCGCACGGAATCATGCACCGGCATTTGCGCACGATTCTATTGAAACTGCACGCATATAATCAGTTTTGAACGCC
>JAPYYZ010001583.1:0-14880 GCA_030522705.1 Eretmocerus eremicus | reverse complement strand
ATAACGTCACCTCAGTCGGTAATGATTCGCAATATGCAACTTTCCGCAAGCCTACGCCGTGGCGCTATTGGGCACATTCCGAGCCCGCGTGATAAAAACTAATTCACATTCAATTCAAATGAGATTCACTCTGGAAAGCCTGTGATGAAGGAGATGTAGACAAGGACAAGTATCGTTTTGATTATTGCGGTTGGAGAGGCAAGTAGTCTGTAAAACCTTTCAGCGTAGAATAGTTTTACTCTTTCAAATACGACGAGTCTTACAGAATAAATTTCATCTTTGTACGAGCTGTGAGAATGTGCTCGCGCGACCAAAGTTGGGCAAAAGGGTAGTGAATATTCATAAAACGGTGCAAGGTGAGAACGAACTAACACCTCGACTGGAAGAGGCGGCTCAAATTGGACAAGGCTAATATTTTATTCCATCGCCATTGTATCTCGGGGTAGCTTTCTCGGATCGAATTGGCGAGGCTCTTTCAGTGGAGGCTGAGTCCATTCACTGTGTCGTATAAAACGGACCTTTTCTATCACTGCAGAGCTTATTATTATTCATGTCACCTATTTACCTACGTCAAGAGTCATAACTAACACTTCGAGTTTTTCAACGATGGAGCAAGAACTATAGGGGTAACCAAAACATCAATCCGCGATCCACAGGGTATGAACTCGCAACCTTAGAATTTCGTGTACATATACCTCCACGCGAGTGCACGGCCGCTTTTGTCAATGCATTGGGGAGTACACGGGGTATCCGCCAGAGACGGCCGAGAGCATCCGAGAGCAGACGAGCATCGCGACGTCAGGCGCTTTATTGTGTAATGTGTTCCGGGCTCCGGGCGGCCCGCATCAATCTCCCCGCTGGATACACTGCCCCACTGCACGCTAATATACACGAGCTCTTCAGGGTCAAGTTCGTCCCGCATCCCGCAAGCGCGCATAAGAAACGGATTATCTTCTACATACCCGTAAATCTTTTTCTGAGTGCTTCCCCACTGTTGCTACCATTGAGGGCAGATTAAGGGCCGTCTCTGAGGAAATCTAGGTACATCGTGTTAGTGTCTCATCTATACGAGAAATCGCTGTAGCTCTGTCTAGGCACTCGCGAAATTCTAAGATCTTCTCTGGCAATACCTATTCCTTACAAACATTTTCTCGATTCATCTGTTTAGAGCGTGAATATAATTTTCCAATAAGAATTTGTCTGAGTTGATTGAGACCAGTTTTAGGAAGAAAGCCTAGCTATATCGCACACACATTGTGGGACATCGAACAAGTGCTCCTCAGCACACTTGGTATTTTTTCAGGCAAGTGTGCGGCGCTTCACATTGTAGTTGAGGATTCAATTTGCGTAAATTTCACTCGTAATGTATGAGTTTTCCCATTTTAGCCACCCTTGTGATTTCTGGAACGAGTGTGTATCAACCCAGCGAAGGATTTTCGTCATGTTTTTCATGTCGAGATATGAGGAACGCGGTAGTTTTAGGGGTCAGAATGGTGAAAAGTCTGTTTTGCGAGAGTTGATCTAATTTCTCCGCAATCCGAACTCGATGAAGCCGGTTTCTGGAACTGAAAAGTTCAATTCCGGCACGATTTTATGAGCAAGATGCGAAATTTGGTCGGTTAAAATTAAAGGTGTGCCCGACTTCGCCCCCCCCCCCCTCGACATCTCCAAGGGAGAACTTTGAAAAATTAATGCTCATCCAAAAAAAACAATTTATATTCAAAATCTCATCGAATGACTCAATGTCGAGACCCATTCTCATGATAATATTTGAATTTGAGCCTTGGAGACCCTATTCCATTCGTAAATGAAAGAGATCCTGGTTTTTTTAGTCTAAATAAGTGGGTTTCCCAACGTTTAGATATACTCATTATACGGGCTAGATCAGTTCTCATCTTATGCACTTTGATACGACTCAAGACCCCATTGATATAGAGCAATGATGTGGTGGGATCTATGCGCCACCGTCGAGTGTATCATCGCGGGAGGCGGAATTGCAATTGGGTGAAAACCCTTGCGGTATAGCAAAAGAAAACTCACGAAATTTATCCGCCTAGTACGCGGGAATACTAACTTTCGCCCTCTCCGGATCGGAAGATCTGGACGATTCGCGCTCTGAGGCAGAAAAATAGTATACGCACCTAGCTCTCATGGTCGCTTTTGGCACGAGGGGCTTGTGGCCCCCGCTTCGCTCAGGCTACAATCGGTCCCTCGTGCCAAAATCGCCTATACGCGCAGCGAAATATGCATACTATTTCGTTAACTGGACCAGGCTTGACTTTGGGTATCTAGAATTAGACGTACCTTTGCTCATTTTCTGAGTTTTCAAGTGAACTCCAAAAGGGTTAAATAACTTGCGTTGGAAAATTTTGATGCAAACAGGAATTATCGTAAAACTTCGCTTAGAATGGTGAAATTGGGCGCACTTACCTAATCTTAAACTAATAAAATTGTCAAAGTTATGAAAGATGCGAGATGTTAAATGTCCCAAAGAATTGATGGTATGAATTCTTTTCGCGTTTTTGGAGACTCATCGAAGACTGTGGAATTCCTTTATTGAAAGTTTACATACTTGTCAATGCGGGAAGTATCTAGAGAGATTTTTAATTTTCGCGACGCTTTCACCCACGGGATCGTGATAAAATGAAGGAATTGCGAGGAGCACTCGTTTTGTCGTATTGAGTAAACAGTAAACTTTGTTTCAAATCAACCATCCTCATGCGTATCCACAAATCTTGACAATATTATAACGTGTGATGTCATTTCTGTAACCTCGGATACGATATAATATTCATGAATTTTCATTACACTATTTCAGAAATTTTGAAGTCTCAAAACTCTTGTTTTTAACGTCTCGTTATCAATCGATGTTTTTGAGAAGTCATGGGAATTGGGAGTCACTTAATGAAGTGATGTGTGTAATGAATTTCGATACCTGGGAATGCGATGGACCAGCTCTCTCGTGTAGGTCAACTAATTAGAATATTGTTTTCTGTTTCAGATTTTATTGGGACTTGTGCATGCTCCTCTTGCTGGTGGCCAACTTAATCATTCTACCAGTGGCTATTAGTTTTTTCAACGACGATTTAAGCACACGGTGGATAGCCTTCAACTGCCTTTCCGATACAATATTCCTTATAGACCTCGTTGTCAACTTTAGGACCGGTGAGTATCTTGAATCTCTTCTGAAAATGCTTTGCTGGTCTCGCAATTTTGAGTTGAATTTCTAAGTCCACTATCTCCTCTATAATTCTAATGGCAGAGGGAAATTTGAGATGGAAAATTTAGGTGTGAGAAATATTCTGTCACCAAGAATATATATTCCGCCGGATGGTACTTAATTATTTTGAAGTAAAAGTATAGGAAAGAACAATCCCCTCAGTCTCAGATCCTGGGTTACTCTATAGATATATTTCCTATTCACATCAATCGTGAAATTAGACCGTCAAAGTTATGTGATTCGTGTGGGGAAATGTAAATTTCTCTATCCTATGGACATTAATTGACCTTCCACTTTCACTTTAGAATAACAGAAAAAAAGAAGAAAAAAAAGAGAAAAGAATGAAAAGAAAAAAAAATGTTATTACAGAAAATTATTTTCGCCATTTAAAATTGGCGAGTTATGAAATCACGAACCAGATTCACTCCAATCTATTCCAAATTCTCTTTATTTCCTTCTTGCGTGGTAAAATACCACGTCTCTGAGAATTTATTGTAGCGCGCATTTCAAACTTAATAGAGGTGAGGTAGAACCAGGCATTTTATGCGATAACACCCGAGGGG
Source organism: Eretmocerus eremicus (assembly GCA_030522705.1). Lineage (NCBI taxonomy): Eukaryota > Metazoa > Arthropoda > Insecta > Hymenoptera > Aphelinidae > Eretmocerus > Eretmocerus eremicus. The sequence goes on along the minus strand of JAPYYZ010001583.1, from coordinate 11,097 downwards.
ACTCCTTACAGCATCCCCTGGGTTTGCGTTGAACGATGTTGGGCGAAGAGAATTTAGAACTCTTTGAACTCTGCCCGATGTATGATCGAAAACGTGGAGTATCTCAGAAACCTCTAGTAATTGGGAAATGAAATGTTTGTATCCATCTCCAATTCTTTATCTCAATTTCTCTTAAATTCACGAAATATTCATCAACCGATCCATCAAATTGATGGCACTTTTAACCTCCAACATAATCGAATTAAATATTTTTGATTTCTTGTAAATGCTCTTCAGGTCCACTCCAAAATTCCACCTCGTGGTTTTCATCAGATAAAATTCTTTGTTTAGTGTTTTTCAAAAATCTTTCTTAGAAATTTCTCATTCTTCGGATTTTTGAGATATTATGAAGTGAAGTAATTTCAATGCAAACTTCGGTGATTTTCTAGAGAATTTTGCAAAATTTGTTGGTTTTAGCAAGCAAAGACAGGAAATTTCTAATGAATCGCGTGAAGAATGAAAACAGCTATTCATTATTATGTTTACTCTGAATTATTTCAATGCCAAAAAAAAAGACGGGACTCGGAAAAAGATGTTAGGAACAATAGATGTTGGTGTCAATTAAAGATGAAATTTTAGAGATGAGGAAACACGTACAATCAATGCAAAGATTGATACATGTAGTAGTTTGCCCTGGCAGAAAGTAACGAGGTCACGATAACAAGCCGAAAGTATTCTAGCTCTTGTATTCGAGACGAGGGTGGATCTTGGGGTGGCAAGATGTTTTATATCCTTCCTCCCCCAACTTTTGATGATCGTTTGTAAGCCGGAGAATGACGTTTGTTGTACCGTCGGCGAACAAGTTCATCCAATCAATTATACTCGTAGTGACACTGAATAATCAGTTACAAATCGTCTTCCTCAAGAAGTATGAGATGTGGAAAGACTTTCTCATTTGAGTTACTGTATCATTAATATCAAGGATGTTTCCGAATGTGATTTCGAATTTTGTCTCTCGTTATCCAATATTCTTACATTGCACTCAAGTACTTGATTATCGATTCCAACGCTCAGCACAACCGATTGCATCTCTCAGAATATTCTCATTGATAGAATGAATTGAAGGGGGCTATGTAATGAAAGTCGAATGTGTCATTCGCCTTGACTCATCCGGAGACCTTTTGAATGATCGCCAGATCAGTCAAACATCGTACATCGTATTCATCAGATAGCTACGAAAACTGAACAAAATTAAGTACAATACTGGGGATTTTGGATGAACTTCTCGGAAATCGAGTAATGATCAATTTAGTTCGAGATGGGCTGCGTTTCTCTCTGTACTGCGAATAAGTTAGATTAACGATCAATTGGAAGAGGATGAATCATATATCATAATGACCAGACAGTGACGTTGTAACGTAATTTTGTAGAATTTCAAGAATGTTAATCATGAACGAATCTCATCTAATTTCAGGCATTATGCAGCAAGACAACGCTGAACAAGTGATATTGGATCCAAAGTTAATTGCGAGACACTACCTCAGAACGTGGTTCTTTCTCGACCTCATCTCCTCCATACCGCTCGACTATATTTTTCTCATATTTAATCAAGTAAGTGCATTTCTCATCATTCCCTCACCGAATTTTCTTCCTGTTCCGTTACGTTCGCTGTGGGATTTGTTCAAGTGGCTCACCCCCTTAATACGAAGAAGTGCAGATAGTTCTGAGACGAATAATTTAATCAAGTCTTCCTTACGAAAAATTAAGGTCATGTAAAAGCTCTGACTTACCGACATTCATTATGAATTGATATAAAATAAAACAAAACAATATTTCGAAAAAGTAACTCCCAGCTGCCCTGCGTAACAGTAGAATGAACCACTTTGTAAAATTTTGAAGCGATCCGTTGAGTGCTATTGAAGTGATTTGAACTGGAAATTAATTACAATAATTTGCAATCTAGTTCAAATTACTCCAAGAGCTTCTAAAATATCGCTTCAAAGTTGTACACGGTGGTTCATTCTAACCATACGCAGAGCAGCTTGGAATTACTTTTTCAAAATATTGTTTTGTTTTATTTTAAATTATTTATAATGAATGTCGATAAAGTAGAGCTTCCCCTTCCCCTCAAACATCAATTTCAACGACAGAATTGTTAACTCTTTCATTACATCTGATGGGAATAATCCTGAAAAATAAATATATTCAGCGTAATTACGAGCTTGTCAGCATAATTTACTAGACAATGTTAGGTTGACTGTTTTCAGTGATCTCTGAAAAATAACTTTCAAGTACCAAAAGTATTTCTCTCACATATCATAAGTGTGTGGTGACTCACACCACAAGGTCGACTAAGATTACCCAAAACCTTCCTACTAATCGTTGCGTAGCGAATTAGAGTTATTATCAAAGATTAATGTTTGGAAAATATTCAAGCTACGGTGTTTTCTTATTTTAGTTCCAGGATTTCAGCGAGTCCTTTCAAATTCTGCATGCTGGTCGTGCTCTTAGGATCCTTAGGCTGGCGAAACTCCTGTCACTTGTTAGGTTACTGCGATTATCGAGACTGGTGCGATATGTCTCTCAATGGGAAGAAGTCTATGTAAGTATTCAGTTATTTCAATTCCATTCACATTATCATTGATGTTCTGATTATTATTTATGACACACACTTTACGCATACAAGTTCTCGTGTGGTTAAGTTTAATAAGTTGGATTCACGCTTCTATTTACCCAACGGAAAAATGCAAACATCTATTACTTTGAAGGGAATTGCATAAGATGAATCAAACCCTACAATGATCAGATTTGATCTATTTTTGAATACATCCCAACACTTCCCCCCGATTGAAATGGGATTCCCAAGAAAAGAGTGAGAGAACATGGTATTTGAGATTGATTTGTGTAGTTCAAAAGCGATTGTTTGAAAATACACTGCGTAATTGATAAGAGAACGAGCGTCGGATGACTCATCTGAGATTCTTAAAAATTTGAATTGATGAGTATTCACAATGAGCGTCCGTGATAATAATCACAGTTAGGGAGCCAACTTCTTTCTTGTTGAGTATTTTCTGTAAGGATTACGCACTCAAAGAATGATCCCTAGAAAATGGTATGATTGGGCATATAGCGATGTGCAGTTTTCCAGATGATAATTTTGCATTCGATTTCGATTACTGAAGTTCTTTACGGGTGGAAAGTAAAACACAATTATGAAGATCATGAAGAAATTTCATGATTTATCGCCTGAACGAAAGAATCATTTGCAATGTGCGTAGAGCAGATAAGTAGACCCACGCAAACTACCACCATTCTCAAAAAATAATAATAATAATAATAAATAAATGAATGACATTTCTCTTTAAGTCATGACTGACCTTATAGCGAATTTCGTACATAAGTATGGTTGAACGTTACACTAACAAAAGTGACATCCTACTTCTAAAGAACCATTAGTAAGCTGATGCTTACACTGATCTGCGTCCAGTTTATGGCATTATCCACGGCATGCATGGATTACAACAGTTACTTTTTTCGCGTCAAAAATGTCATAGTTGAGATTTAGAATGCTTTAAATTACACCATTCTCAAATTTTCTGGGATTGTTCACTCGGCGGACTGATCGCATTATAATTTCCACGTGATTCGTTAATTAGTTAATTTATATTTATCGGGAAAAAGATTCCCTTATCAATTTGATATTAAGGGTGCAATCACGAATTTAGAGGAGGAGATAAAGTACCAAAATTTCAGTCAACATAAGCAACAGGGTCGGATAAAGGTAGAAATGTTTTCTCTGCACATATTTTTCTTCATAAAAAGTCATGTGGCGTACGAAACTCCACTAAAAAACTTTTTATAGAAAGATTCGTTTTTAGAGTTCTTGACCTTACAATGTTCCTCACATTGGATCGCTAAGATTATGATAGAGTCTATCCATACATGTGTGAGTGTGCCCCAACTTTGCCACTCCTAAGATCTAAGATGTGCAAGCTCTCCGGTCTCTTCGCGTATGCATATTCCGTATTTGTTATGTTGAAAAGTCCGAGATAAAGTGATTTCAACCGATCTTATACCAGTTTTGTGTTTGCGAGATTATTGCCCTGTGCTCGCACGGCCATTTCGGGCTCGGAGAACTTATTCCCTCGTTTCGCTCGAGAAATAACGTGCCCTAGTGCCCGAACTGGGCAGACGCGCTCAGAGCAATAATGTACTATTTGGCGAGTTCTGACATAATTTATTTCCAATTTCCAAACGTAGTAAGACTTGCGCTAAATAAACTTAGCGGGTCCAATTTCATTGTAGCTCAGGTCATTGAATTTCTCACGCCATTACCTTCAAACTTTTTGTTTAGAAATGTGGAATTTGATTATAGGACGATTTCGTCAGGGAAAAATGGGGTGTACAATCTCGTGATACCGTGTATTTTTATACATCGGAAATCACAAAATACACTCTTTCAATTCTGTCTCGAAGAATCGCGACAGTTTTCATGTTGAAAAGAGGCGGCGCGAGGAACATGCCATTTTGTTGCACTCTGAACATTAGACCAAAAGTACAAAAATTTTACTAGTAAAGTACAGTAAAGTACTAGTAAAGCACTAGTAAAGTACTAGTAAATGTACAAAAAGCACATTTTTTTTACTAATTTACTTGGGTGCTTTTGTAGCTTCTCCAACAACTTTTTGTGTATGATGAGCATCATTGACTACAATCAGACATGTTGAGGAAACTCTTCTATTTGTGGATAATGAATTTGGGCTCGCCCATTTGGAAACATCCAAATAATTACTTTTTTGAAAGTTTGGAATTGCCCAACATTTGTTAAGTCAAATTGAACGGATATTAGCTCGTGTTTAGAAATTGGCATGAGTCGAGTCACGTTAGAAAATTATGAAGAGGATAGAAATTATGTCGAAAGTTACACTGTTTCGAGATTGGGTACACTTACCTTATAATTACAAAACTGAGCCCGAAGTAGTACGCAGCCAGTAAACTCTGTATGGGTACATTTGTCAGAGAAAAACTCGGTACAGACTATCCGGTACAATGTTGTTAGCTCTGTGCAAAATTTGGTGCAGATTACAGAACCGTTCCTTCAACACGATTCGGCTACAGAGCCGTATACCTTTGACCTCTCAAACTGGAACCGCTGCCCCTAAAATTAGAAATGCAAACACATGAATCTTACATCTGATTAAAATGTTCTCTGGTGGCATTTTTTTCAAGAACTTATCTTTATCAACGACTAATCATCGAATTCCTTTAGAGTTTAATGTGGAGCAATCTCGAACATAAATAATCAAGTCTATGGATCGGTATAGAAAATCTTGCTAGTCTCATAACTCATCGGATTTTGGGCTAGAATTCTTCGAAGGCACTCTTCGCACATTCATTTATAAATTTTAGTATTCATATAATAATACAATTCCTCCCCGTTGAAAACATTTTTTCGAAAAACAGTTTCCATAATTTTCAGGCCAGATCAATTCTAATGAGAAATAAGCAAACAAGAGAATTTCCAATTCAATACTTTTGCTTGATGGGATAGGAGTTTTGGTGATGATCTATCTCCGTAAGCCTTTCAACTTTATTCCAAAATTGGAGCGTCCGATCAATGTTTTGCTCATCATTTGAGTGCAAAAATATAAATCAATAACTACCACACAATGAATCTACGAATCACACAGTGAAATTTCCCAATAGCGGAAACATTCAGTCGCATCAAAAGTATCCGTTATAGAGAGGGTATCTGCTATTGGGATGTTCATTTTTATGGATAATCCCCCGGAGGTCGCGTAAAAACTGTTCGCTATTGGGAGATTTTCGCTATTCTAAGGTGAACGCTAAGAGAGATTCAACTGTATATGATTTTTTCTCATATTGACTTTGTTAAGTGGGCCTAGAAATGTACAATGCCAGTATCGCTCGAATTTTCTCTATCAAGGAGCTTAATTTGGTATTCAACGACTGAAAATCTTCTGAAACGGAGGCATATTTCTTTGAGGAGCTCACCTTGTAAGAAATTGAGTTGATTTCTCAATCATTGGAATTATGCTTTAGTTTGAGATATTTTCTGTTGGAACGACGAAAATGCCAAAATGGAAGATTTGTCGTTTCCTTCGAGCCTCAGAAGAAGAATTCACTGCTCACCACACGAAAAACAATCTTACATTTTCAAATTAATTTAGATGCTCGATCGATATGATCGAGTATTTATTTATCACTCGCGGGAAATTCAAACCATTAAATACATTTGATCCTACATTTTATAATGTACACAATACAGTCCACCATGTCTGAACAAACAATCTCCTCTGTTAAGAATGATTGAAACAGTATACTGCGACTATTTTCATTGCTCGTAATCCTTGAGTATTATACCTTGTAACCTTGCAGTGTCTTTCCCTGAGTGCTCTGTATGAAGACATTATCAATCCAACAAGTCCTTTAAAACTCACGATTGGTCATTTTATTTCATTTGATGCAAAATTACCATAGAGTATCTGACATCAAATGGATAGAGAGTAATTCGTTTTATTTGAAGTTATTCTATCGAAAAAGTGTTGGTCCATAACTTTTTGCCATAAAATTGATATCATCACTTTATCGAGACCATAAGAAGGCTAAGAAGTTCTTGGATCAACCGTCATGGATATGAGCGTGTTTGTTGACTGTTAGAAAAACTGGATGCAAAAAAGAATGTCAATGTTCTAATTGGAATTACACCGTGACATCACAAGTGAAACCAGTGGATGATACGAAGTGCAAAAAAAAGAGCAGTAAGAGAGTATTGGAGAGGGACAAATGATGGACCATGTAGGAATCAAATTTTCACAAAAAAATTGAACATGAGCTAATGGATATCTCAGTTATAATTAGAAAATGGGCTATAATAAGTTCATAAATAAATACTCTTCGAACACTGCAAATTGGGGAGACAAAAATCATAATTTACTTTATTGTCACGTTGTTTCCACTCAATATATTAATTTAGTTAAATATCACTAGACTTATTACCTACAGATTGTTTGAATTAGCATGTGCTTCCTTGTAAATAGGATGATGATAGCTTACATGAATTAATATTTTCTGCACTCAGTCCTACATAGATTGAATTGGATGTTAGTAAATTGCACTATTTTACTTGAGTATATTCTATCGAAAAAATGAATTCAATCTCGTAATTTCAATAGATGAAGCTCCTGAATATGGGTGATTTTACAATTTAATCCGAGAGTATTGAAGAGGTGCTCGAATTCTTTATTCTCCGAGAAAAATCATTGAGCGGAGACTTGTCGAAACATTCCATGAATTTTAATGAGAACACACTCTCATCATGCATAAGATGACTTATTGGAACGAGAGAAATATTCTGATATGAATAATCGTCCCAAGGTGTTTTCTTCGTAATCACCCCATTCTCTGAAACTAGATTCTCACGTGCTCATTCCACGCTCTTGTGAAAACTGCTGAAAAGTTCAATATTAATCTTCAATGACTCTGGTGTCAATTTCGACATTTCCATATACATCTCTGGGATTCTTCAAGAATTTCGTGACTTCTTAACGGTCACAGGAGTCTTAACATTTTCATTTTTCTTATCTCATGTCCCTTCATGATATTCAGTAGAGATGGATCATCTCTCAAAATATAATAGAAATTTTTATAACTCAGGATTTTTGAAGACCTTTCTTAAAAAATGAGGTCAAGAATCCTGGAAAATGAGTCATGAGTAATTTCCTAATATTTTATTTGTGTGGATTTTTGTGAAAGAGGTGAGCAGTCTGTAAATTGCTGTTTGATGAATGAAAAAGTAATGGGCAGAATGAATGAACTGCGTTTGAACTCAACAAATCAAGAGCGGGTAAATCACAGAGTTTTTCCGTCCATTCAAATCAAGTCTATAAACCAGAAAATGGGATCCGGCTTTGTCAGGGAATTAAAAAAATGTTTGTGACTCTGATGCTGCAATTATATATCTCTTCGAATTCAATTCATGCAAAATGTTCGTGCCATACGTATACTAAAGTTGACATACACATCTCAAAGAAAGCACTAGATAGAGAAACGCAATCAAATGCATCTAGAAAAAGAACTTATCTTTCGATCATATATAATTACTAGGGCTTGGAATCATTTTTATCAAGAAGCCAAGGCAATTTTAATCAAGATGACGTAACAGAAATCTTTGCCCAATATAAATTGAATAAAATTCCTTACTTGCGGGTCAGATCGCAAACTTTTTGAGAAACTGTTCGCGGTGGCAGGATTAATATTCTACAAATTTGTGCATGATCCAAATCGGATTTACCTCCTCTGTCTTTGGCATAAATCGGTACCTTATCCCAAAACACTGGGCACGACTTGAATGCTCATGCACACGATTTGGATGTATGCATACATTCTATGTATATCTCCAAGGAATCCGATTATTCTCGAATACCTTAGCGATTTAGATCAAAACAAAGAAGAATGGATGTTGGAGTATATCAAACATCCGTCAGCTCAGCTTTCGATCAGAGTCGCTCATACATGTGGAGATAATGGAATAGCTGTCCATGTGGTGCGCGCATGGACACGACTTGACATCGAAATGACCACAGAAAAGTCTGGGATTCAGCCTTATCTTTTATGGCTTGTCTTTGATTTGAATTATTGTTATAGAAGATTAATACCAGGATTTTCTCAACGCAAAATCATTCCAATGAAAAGTTCAAACCACGTTTCTCTAGTTTCAAACTAAGTTGTTCTTCCTCACATGAATGATTATTAGAGCCCACAAAGAAATTCAGTTGAAAGCTTGATCAAAATTTTGATTCCTAGAAATCTTATCGGCATTTACTCAATTTTATTCGAATAATGACATAATTATGTAGGCATTCGTACAACTTCATATCTTTCCGCTTCCTCATTTTTATCTCTTTTCCTCTAACTCTCTTACTTCTCTTATTTTTTACTCTTTGTACGTATATGTTATGAAGAGCGCCCAGAGTATGAGCCACTTCAAAATTGCATGGAGTTTTCAAATATTTTGTCATTTTGTTGTATTTGGCATTAATCCAAAATATTCCATTGAAGCAAAAAGTGTGATTACTGGGAAAACATTTACACATCAGTATGCCTCAGGTTCAGGACAAGATATTCCATACTCATATCTAGCGGCGATGACAATTATTTTTTTATCTCCTCTGAATACTCGAATTTCAATGCTAACCAGAGGAGTGATAACGTTTTGACTTCGCATCTCTTTCATAAAATCCGTTAATTATTAACTAATTAAAATGGTACACATCATCTTTGGAAGGAACAAAGTGTATTCTCAGTCCGGCAAATAATTTTAAAATACAAAAATACAAATTATTAATACATCCGACATGAATGTTTGCAAAAAAACTTGCAATGGCGATTGATTTGGTCTTGAGTTTGAGTACTGGGCGTTGTTTCTCTGTAGGCAATATTGATATAGAGCTGCAATCATAATTCATTGGCAGATAGTTTTGCTTGTCATAGAACTGCGTCATGCAAGTGCAACTAAATCTGACAGGTTCAAATTAGTTACCTGGGTCGAAATGAGGGCAATTTCAAGTCCTGGGAGACTTGTGCTTGAGGTGGAGTCAGGGTTGCCAGTTTCGCGGCTTCGCGAGGGCAAGGGGTGTCTCTTTTGTTTATCGTCATGCATATATTGTTATTTCTCCGCACCCATACTTCGAGATGCTATGACTTTTGACACTCTACATTACCGACCTTCATAATAAATTCATTTAAAATGAAGCTATATAATATTTCGAAGATGTGGCTCCAGACGGTTATGTGTCTTGGTGAAATGCGTCACTGAGCACAGTTTCGCGGTGATCCATGATGATTTCTTACCGTGGTTTGACTCAAGGCTACACTTATCCGTCTAGCAAACCACTGGAAGAATTTACCACGGACCACTTTGAATTTTTATTTAATGTCGGTAAGGTAGAGCTTCGAGATGAGAAGATCGGTTGTAGTAGACTTCTCACTTTCCCTTTTTCTTTTGGAGCCTAATTCAAGCGAAAATGAGAGAAATTCGAACTAGATTTGCACCATGAATATGGCAAGCGATAATTGGTGAACTATTCTCCCAATCCTAGAAGTAGTGGATAGGAGCCATTGTACATGGAACAAATTTTGAAGGTACAAATGAGGGTGATCATTTTAATGGTGTCTGCGAATTTTCCTCAGAGAAAATTCGGAATGTGACAAGCAAGGTGGAATTTCATATAGATTACATTAATGGCAGAGATAGATGCAGTGAGAGCGAAGTGGCTCAGGGAGAAAAAATGCCAGTGTTTGGAATTAAGAAATAACAACAGCTAAAGAATGTTTGGAATGTGTGGTTACTCTGAATACATTGATCTTCATCCGTCTTGTCAGATGACGAAAAAGCCCACTTAATATGAGAATCAATGAGAGCCACGTCTGATGGCATGAGTAGAAAGTACTAAATATATAAGATGGGAAAAATTTGCGAAGGAATATGATACAGCAGGGTTTTTCCGAACACATATTCCGAATGGGTTTGCAGATACCTCTTTACCAACAGCCGGAGAGGCACTACGAGCGTCGGGCTACACCGCCCCAGCCAGACCGAACCAGCAAGGTGTGCCTGCCAAAAGATACACCCAAGCATATGACGGAGGCCTTCTGTAGAGGCCCCCGAGCAAATTTACTCTCTCGAATACGAAGGCGTTCGTTATTCAAAAAATCAGTGTTTATACTATATGGACTAGATTCTTTATTTTCGCATTATTTTTCTAATCAGTGATTGTGGTTTTTGACACACTAGACAGAGTTGCATAGTTCGTCGTTCGAGTCTGAAGTAACGAGTTCCTCCTGAAATATCCTGAGTATTTATCTTAGTAGTCCTTCGGAAGCAGAACTGATCACAAGCTCCAAGATCACATTATTCCTTCGGTTGGTTTATGAGGACGCCAAAGTCTCGTCAATAAATTATATCATAGCGTGAACACACGTGTTATCAGACACAACTAATGCAATAACTGAATGTCTGGGAGATGGATGAATGATACTTCGGCTATTTTTGGTTGAAAAATGTTTCACAATAACAGTACAGCTCCGTTTATGGAG
>JAPYYZ010001582.1:0-21906 GCA_030522705.1 Eretmocerus eremicus | reverse complement strand
GCTTACCGGACTGTGTCAAGAGACGCAGCGTGTGTCCTAGCGAAGGCACCGCCCATCCGCTTGCTCGTAGGAGAGCAAGTCAGACTGTGGACGGCCAGGAAGGAGCTGCTCAAGCTGGGGAACAAACTCACCCAGTCACACGAAGAAGCCCTCAAGGAACGAAAAAGGGCGATTACACTCAGGGAATGGCAAACAGAGTGGAATCTGCCTAGACCGAGTAGAGAAGACGAAACATGGACGCATCAGTTGATCCGCAACATAGCGGAGTAGGTTGAGCGTCCCCACGGAGAAGTGGACTCCTGGACCACGCAAGTGCTGAGTAACCATGATTGCTTCGAGGCTTACCTCACCAGGTTCAAGAAGAGAGACAATCCAGAATGCCAAATGTGTGGCAGCGACTGGGATGACGCGGAGCACGCGCTCTTTGAATGCAGCGACACACACGTGGAGCGAATCGCACTCGAAGAACCGCTCGGGAACACTCTGAACCCGACGAACCTGGTGAGCTGTATGCAAGGAACATGGGATGAGGTCACAGGCTTCATCAAGCTAGTGATGACCAGGAAGGAAGAGAAAGAGAGGAGTCTGCAACGCCAGGCAACCGCCTGAGCGTCCGCAGGAGACCAGAGATGGGACGGGAAGAAGGCCGGAGAGCACTCTCAAGAAGAAGGAGGACTGGAGAGATGGACGACAGACCGATGGACGAGATCCACCCGACGGGAAGTAATGCCAAAGCAGTCCCTCGTTGGGCTGTCGAGTCGGAGAGGCGGTTTTTTAGGCAGTATACCGTAAGACCCGGGAGTCTGGCATCCCCGAATGGCCGGCCATTCGGCAAAGCATAACAGCGTTTTCCCCCTCTCTATGAACAAGAAAAAAGAGAGAGAGAGATTGATCAACTAATTTATTATGCCGTGGCCACGAAGGCCGTATGGCAATGAAACATTCACATAATGCTATAGAATATGAGAATATGAAAATTCGTGCATTATATACAGGAATGAAACAAAAGCATGTATTCAGCGACATTCAACAAACTGAGAGCATTGCGGATTTCATATACACATCTGCCGATCATACTAGGTTTCTCACAATTCCATACATTGGTATGAAATATAAACAATTCCTTCATGCAACTTCTTCCTCAAGAAAATAAGTGAAAAGAGCATCTCCAAAGGTCTCGACTGGTTTCATGAAGCGTATTTCAACGGGAACAGTTTCCCAACAAACAATCTCTTTGCGAGAAGAAGCTTCCTCATACGCTTCAGTGCGCGCTAGAGGTATCTGCCATCGAGTAGAGTTGACTCTCTGTGACCGTCGGACTCCATCATCTAATTGCTTGAATAGCTGATTAAGATAAGTTGGCGTAGCAGTTGAAAAAGCTTCATAGGCTTGTATGCATAGAGAGTATTCACAACGACGTGACAAGGATAACCAGTGTAGGCGCTCATACAATGGTTTCCGAAGTTTCATTACGCCGGCATCGAAAAATGAATCGAATACAGGTATTCGAGAGACGTCGCAGCTTCGTCTCCAGATAACCTGATAAATCGTAATACACTAAGCACGCGTAGTCAAAGTGAGGCATGATAAGGGCATTTACTAGTAATTTCTTTACCTCTGGCGATGAGAAATGACCTCGGTACCGCAACTTGTGCAAGACGCCGTGTACTTTGGAGCAAATGCTATTTACATGAGAATTTCACGAAAGATCTTTTGAAAAGATCACACTCAAGTTTTTGACCGAGTCCCGCGAGGGTATGACTTGACCATCAACTAAGTCGGGAGGAAGCGCTAAGACGTCGAGTCGCATGTGTTATTGTATAGAAGCGCTCAATATTGCTCTCGTCTTAGGGATATTTAGGCAAAGTCTATTATTTCCGGCCCATTGTACGATCCGCGATGTGTCCCCATTAAGCTTCATAATCATCGATGGTAACTCCGATGGTCTTCTTTGGATATATATCTGGAAGTCGTCAGCAAATAGCATTCCCTTATAGTATTTCAGTATGCGGATAATAAGATCAATGAATATTAGAAAAATGATCGATCCAGGATTTGAACCTTGTGGAAACTCTGAAGTGCTCGGTTGGAAATCTGCTATTGACCCATCCGAGTCAACCACGGCTCGATATCTTTCGCTCAAATAAGAGTGAAACCAAATTAACGACTCATCAGAAAAGATAATTCCTTTCATCTTTCGAAGGAGTTGCTCATGGTCTACGCTCCAAAATGCAGACTCGAAATCAGAGAGAACTTGGAGAGTCACCAGGTCATCTCCAATTCCAACGCGAATGTCTTCTGAGACTTTGAGCAGAGCTATCTGGCTACTATGATTGGCTCGGGAACCCGATTGGAATGGTAATAGAATTTTATGGCGTTCGAGGTAATTCACAAGCTGACTGGTAATGAGTGTGTCGAAGACCTTAGCGAAGGGAGGTAAATTAGAAATAGGTCAAGTATCAGATGGTGACTTGGGTGACGCAATTCTACTCAAGGGGATGACGAGTGATTTCTTCCAGAACTTAGGATATTGGCATGTTTCAATAGACAAATTAAAGAGGACAGTGGAATACGACACCAGCGTTGATAATACAGTTTTGAAAAATCTGATGGACAAGCCATCGCAGCTCTGACCTGTCGACTCAGGCAAACAGCCAAGCATAGATTCATAAACCTGGCTGCCATCGACAGGCTCCAGTGAGAAAGCCGGGTACTCAGAGTTCATCACCCCATCAATAATATATTGCAAAGTAGAAACCGAGCAATTCGGATGTTGACTAGGAGCTTCGGAATAATACTCATTCAACTTGCTTCGGAATAATACTCATACAACCCCTGCTGAGGTATTTATCCAGTCAGAAATAATCCCACCTTCATTGATGACAGCCTGGCATAAGTAAGATAGAAAACAGCGTACGGCGTGATCGTCCACATGGAATGAACGTAGTTTGTGAATCAATAAATCGAGTGGTATTGTGTCAAAGGACTTAGAAAAGTGTCAAAAAGGACGAGAATGGTAAACATCGACCTGTCCACCCCTGCTCGCACATCGTCCATAACTCCAAGCAAGGCTGTCTGGGTGCTGTGACCTTCGCGAAAACCAGCTTGCGGTGATTTTAATTGTAACATGTCGGTGGAGGATTTCGAGTCCCAATTCATACGTGAGACACTGAAAGATTACTCATTAGAATTAGTCAAATCTGGTCCTATCCATCACTTTCTTAACGCTGAACGGTGCATGGCACATACCCGGATTGATTTGTTCATAGTGAGTTCGCTCGATCAAGTTGTTGAATTTACGGAATTTGAAGCACCTTTTTCAATTGGGCATGATAGGACTGATATGAGGTTTAGATTCAAACGTACTGAAGAATATTCAAAATCAATCAGCAAAAGAGATTCCCGTCACTTTAATAAGGAGCAATATCTCTCTGATCTCCCAATAGAGTTGATGTATGACTCGAGCTTGCAAAGTCTTAATGATAAGATCACGAACTCCAATAATGCTATAACAAACACTTAGGATCAACATGCCCCTATTAGAAGCTATTACACACCAGTTGCTCGTCAGCCGTGGGTAACACCAGAAATTCGTAGTTCTATGAAAGAGCGGGACCGTCTCTACAAACAAGCGAAACAAACAGAGTCTAGTATATTGATGTCCAGGTATCGTGCAGCAAGGGCCCAAGTACTGAAACAATTGCGGACGTCTAAGAACGTGTAAAATGCCATCCAAATTTCTTCTGCTCGAGGACCGAAAAAGCTATGGGATACTCTCAACGGGTTAGGCATAGTATCTGCCCGCTCCCCTTCTCTCTTTACAGCTTTTTCACGTAACGCAATGAACTCGCACTTTGCTTCGATTTCTAATCCTAATCGCACTAACAGACTTCAGACTCCTAACTTCTCAACTTGTCCTCAATTCATTCTCCAATCGCAAGAACTTGGCTTTTTTTCACTGACACAACAAACACAGACAAATTCGAACGCACACTCTTGTCAATGGAATCAAGAACGTTTGGAATTGATCATCTCACTCTCAAGACGCTCATAACTCCCTGTCCCGTTTTACTGAATCCTCTCACTGGCATCCTGAACTCCTGCATCACTCGTGCCTCTTTTCCTGATCTATGGGAGCGCACACTTGTCACTCCCATCCCTAGAACTAATAACCTGTCTGACATCTCTGATCTAAGGCCCATAGCTCGGGTGTCTGAGTGCTCAAAAATTCTCGAAAAGATTGTCGAAAATAACTGAAAGAGTTTATTGAGAGCCGAAACCTTCTGGATGCACGGCAAGCTGGTTTTCGCGAAGGTCACAGCACCCAAATATCTTGCTTGGAGTTATGGACGATGTGCGAGCAGGGGCGGACAGGTCGATGTTTACCATTCTCGTCCTTTTTGACTTTTCTAAGTCCTTTGACACAATACCACTCGATTTATTGATTCACAAACTACGTTCATTCCACGTGGACGATCACGCCGTACGCTGGTTTCTATCTTACTTAGCTGACAGATGCCAGGCTGTCATCAATGAAGGTGGGAGCATTTCTGACTGGATAAATACCTCAGCAGGGGTACCTCAAGGATCGGTTCTTGGCCCCCCTCTCGTTCTCCATCTTCATCAATGACCTACCTCGGGTCTTACGTTATACTCGCCATATGATCTATGCAGACGACACACGAATCTACAGGAGTTGCTATCGCTACGATATTGAGGAAACTTCACGTATCATTGAGGCTGACGCGAATGCCATCCATTTTTGGGCTATTACTAACGGATTAAGTCTGAACCTCAAGAAAACCAAAGTGATAATTCTCGGTAGCTCAGAGAATTTACGACTTTTAGACTTGAAGAAGCTCCCTCGTATCGTTATCGATGATGTTCCTGTGAAATCCGTCTCTGAAGCCAAGAACCTTGGTGTCTGGATTCCCACTGATCTGACCTGGGGCAAGCACGTTTCAAGCATCTGTCAGCAGGTTTTCCGAACCTTACGCGAACTTCGACCACATCAGCATGCTCTCTCTTTCAGTCTCCGCAAATCACTTGCTCAAACGCTCATACTCCCCTCCTTTGACTATGCCTGCCTTGTCTACTATGGTCTCTCTGAGGGAGAGAACACACGTCTCCAGCGTGCCCAGAATGCGTGCACACGATTTGTATTTGGCAACATTCCTTGGCGGGACAATGTTACCCCCTACCGCATTCGCCTAGGGTGGCTCACGTCGAAGCCCGAAGAGAGTATTTCTTGGCTGGTACTATGTTCCAAGTACTCAAAACACAACAGCCCACCTACCTTGCCCGCAACGTGATTGAAGTCTGCAATACAGGCCTCCACAGGTCAGCTCGGCTCCAAACTGGAGATCTTTTGATTAAGAAATGGCATACATTCTCTTACAGGGACTCATTTCATATATCTGCGTCTTACTTGTGGAACAGTCTTCCTCACTCAATAACTTCTCTGCCAAGAGACTCAACATCTCTTCATACTTTCAAGAAGCATCTGTTTCATCACCTCTCTGGTTTGGAAGCTGATCCCGCGATTTGAATGTACTTGGGTGAGCTCCTCACGATTAGAAGTGAGGTTATGAACACGGCTAATTATGGTGAATTCATTTTTTTTCTGTGAATTTTCCCCTACTGATTATATTTCATAATGATGACACATTGTAAAGTCGGGAAGAAATTTCTTCAAGTTATAGCCCCACTTTTATCAAACTACATTGACATTATGATAACTGGTGATCTCAACGCAGACCTCCTTACAGAAAAACACGATTCCACCTACCTTCGTGATGCAATCGACTCTCGATCACTCTATTCAGTCCCTTCTGAGGCTACCAACCATACGCATTGTAAGAATAAGACGTCCACTCACACTTGGATTGATGTATTTATCACCAGCTGCGCCGATTCTGTTCGCAATTTTGATAAATCTGATGCACCTTTCATTGCTAGTTATGGCGTCCTTGCTATGGATTTCTATTTTTACAAGCCCCCTCATACGCGAAAGACTATTGTATCCCGCTGCATGAAAAATCTGAATCCGGATCTCATTCGCAATACCCTAGTATCAAACTTGCCCACAATCTGTAGTGACGTAAATCATGGCTCTGATTCTTTTGTTCACGAATCCGTTAATGACTTCTCCAGTCCTTCTCTCAAAACTTTCGATACAGTTGCACCACTCAGAGAAATACATATTCCAACAAGAAAAAAGCCCTGGATTACTATTGACTTGGAAAAACTCATGCGTGAGCGAGGTCGGATCTATAAGAAAGCGTTGCGTTTCGACTCTCTTACTATGTACAAACAGTTCCGGTCACTAAGACGTGAGATCTCAAATAAACTGGACTCAACTAGAAATGCATACATCAAATCACGCCTCAATGACGCACCAGACTCTAGATCGAATTGGTCAGAAATCAGGAAGCTTGGGCTATCCAAAGCTTAACTCCTTTCCCTGTTTCCATATTTCACATTGAACGAGCTCAATAGCTTCTATGCAACTATAAACGGTAAGCCAATCCCAACTGGCGATGACGTGCCAAAGACCATTCAAACTTCTCATCATCTTTTCCCCGAATCACTCTTTTTCTTTAGGGAAACTACGTAAACCTCTGTGATGAAAGGAATCATGTCTTTGAATCCCAAATCTGTTGGAATTGATGGCATCTCAGTTGTAATGTTGAGGAAATCAGCACCTCTCATTCTCCCACATCTTACCACATTATCTAACATGATTATAGAAACAACAACTTTTCCTTCTTCCTGGTCCAAATCCTCACTGATGCCACTGCTCAAGGTGAAGAATCCAATGTCCCCGTCTGATACGAGACCTATCTCCAAACTCTCGGAAGTCTCCAAAATCTTTGAAAAAGTGCTACATCAACAACTTTCTGATTACTTGGGAAACAACAGACTACTCAAGGCAGGCAGGTTTCCGGTGAGGGCACAGTGAAACTACAACCCTCTTTGGCCTCACGAAGGATGTCCGGGAAGCCATTGATCAACGTAAAATCACGCTTCTCATTCTCTTCGACTTTTCAAAAGCGTTTGATTTTGTCCCACACCACATCTCGCTCGTAAAACTCAAACATTCTAAATGCTCCAACGAAGCCGTTATGCTGTTGATGAACTATCTTCTTAACCGATTGCAAACAGTTGTTGACAAAAAAAGGAACATCTCCGACTGGGTAAGAGTGACATCGGGTGTGCCGCAAGGGAGCATTCTGGGTCCGCTTCTTTCTGCAATTTTCATAAACGACCTCCTTCATGTACTTAAATTCGCCCGCCACATGATATATGCTGATGACACACAGATATATTCACGCTGTTTCCCCAGTTGCATATTGGAAGATATAGAAAAACTCGCAGTTGACGCAGCATCTGTAGCAGGTTGGGCTGACGCTCATGAAACCCAACTCAACCTGAAAATACGCTGCTGGATGATATTAGCAGAATGCTTTCTCAAATCGGTATCATACATCATTATTTCACATTTGTTCCGGAAAACGGGAATTATGTGATCAGGAATCGATTTCATTCAAAAATGGAACACTTCATTCCAAAATTATTAGGAAACAAATTCAATCGTTGGCTTGTCAACTCCTAACTGAAAAAAGAATGACATGTCCCTTTTCGAGTATTTACCTCAACCGCATGGAACAAAGCTATTCCTGTTCCTTACAGCCGAAATATGTGGAATGTACATACTTCAGATGTTTCACTAACGATGCTTAATAAAATCACCACGTATGTCTTATTTATCGGTGGAAGCGAAACTCTTGGCGAGTTGATGTTGGATCTCTTCACTCTGATCAAGATTGAGGACGAAATTTTCGACAAATTGTTGTTCCAATGCGATTTTCCTCTCTTAGCATACCTCTCAGGTAAATGAAACAGAGCAATTCTCATTCCTGTTTTCTGAATCTATTGACTGTGCATTGGAGATTTTACCAATGACCATCAATAAAATTAGGACATACGCTTTTTTGACGAAATTCTTGCATAGTTAATGTTTTATCCCCATTCTATTCTTCGAGTATACCTCTTCTCACATAAAACAGAGCTATTCTTAATAATCTCGAGAGGATCAATCGAGTGTACATCACACATTTTACCTAGGATATCTCATGAATTTACCGAATACGGTTTATTTGTAAGTACGAACGAAGTTCATAAAAAATTTTTGTTTCAATCCCATTTTCCTCTTCCAGTATACCTCTCAGCCATATAAAACGAAACCATTCTCATTCTTCTCTCCAAAATTTATAGACTGTGTGTAACACATTTTAGCAAGGACCCTGCATAAATCTACACTATCTTTCATATTGCGTAGACTTTGGCTTATGAATTCTCAATCACGCGAGCATCGTATTCTTCTTCTCATCTTCCAGAATTTTTATAACATGAAAGTATGATATTCACTACCCATCATCATTCGAAAGTACGAAGAAGTGTATTATGCTATTCTTTCATATCTTGAATCGATTGGTTGATACAGAATTTTGGTTCAATAAATTTGAGGAAAAATCCAGAAGTTATATGAATTTTTTTGTTGAAAAAAATTTCAAGGGGTTGAATAAAGAATCCGTATAAACCAATCATTTCAAAGCATGGAGATTGATAGTAATTGTCTCTTTGATGTTTTTGAATGCTCACAGAGCAGAAGTATTACACTTTTATCATATAAAAATTCTTAAAATTACGATACTCACGGGATCAAAAAATCAAGTCAAAATTTATCCGATGTGGGATGGATGCCCAAAATTGACTCAGCTTCCAATGGAGTGATTCTCTGTAAGACCTCAAAATTCCCAGAGCATTGGCTGGATGGTTTAGGAGTTATGGTGAACAATAGATGACGACATGTATAGGAAGACTCGTATAGATACGGAGGAAGGGATGGAGAGGAAACTATGATGTGATTTTATGAAGGATCGGGGGTGAAATGTATGACATACAGTCGATATATCTTGGTGAAAGGAAGAAGAGAAGCTTTGTTCAAACGGCTCAGAGATATAATGGAGGGGAAAGGTGAGATAAAAACGTCGATTGGGCGACAATTTCGTTTGCACAGATTTCGTATTTGAATCCTATTTTCCTCTTTGAATATATCACTCAGCCATATAAAACAAAATTCTCTTCGTCCCTCTCGGCAAGACCTATCTACTGTACGTCGCACATTTTACAACTGAGCCTTCATCAGATTACAAAATAGAATCTTATTCCTAGTTTTTGAAAAATGTTTGTATGAGTATCGTTTTTTTCGTTCACCAAAACTCCTAAACGGTACAGGCGATCTTCTTGACATTTTGAGGAGTTATAACGGATCATCGAATTAAGAGCTGAGTCTCCTTTGAGCCCCAAATGTCGGATACATTCTTAGTTGTAAATTTTTCATCAAGCAAGTATGATATTTTCTGTGTATGAGAGTGTGATATTTCTTATCGATCAGGCTTGAAAAAGACAAAGAAGATGATTATGACATATTCTGATTTTCTGAATCGATTGATTGATACACATCTTGGATTTAATGAATTGGAGAGGAAATTGCAGAAGTTATATGGATTTATTGATTAATTATTAATCAAAAAATATCAGGGGGTTAGATGAGAGATGTGTATCAACCAATCAATTCATAAGATAGGAATGAACAGTAATTCTGTCTTTCGTATTTTTGGATACTGATGGAGATGAAATATCATACTTTTGTAATGAGAAAAAATTGGGAATATGACACCCACGTGATTGAAAACGCAGAAATCAAAATATACTCGATAGGAAAGAGCAAAACTACGGTGAACTGTGGGTTTGATGATTCTCCATCGCTCCTCAGGATTTCAAGAGGATCGGTCGTACCTTTCAAAAAATATCGTGGATGATCAAAAACAACACACACACAGACACGGAGGAAAGGCCGCAAAGAATGCCATGAAGTAATTTTATGGAAGGCACTGGGTAGAATGTGTGACGTACAGTCGATAGTACTTGGCGAGAGAAACAAGAAGAGCTTTGTTTCATATGGCTAAGAGTTGTAATGGAGGAGAAAAAGGGATTTGAGGCATCAGATGAGCAAGAATTTTATTGTCACGAATACAAAACTTGCTCTTCGAGGGAGCAAAATCTGTCGCTATGGTTCTCGGCAGTTCCGCCTACCTCCGTACTATGGATCTATGAAAACTTCCGAAAATAAAAATTGGAGGCACTGAATTCCCTTACGTAACTCAATGCAAGAATCTTGGCGTGATTATGACCTCCGACCTGTCTTGGAAGCCCCAAGTAAAAAAGACTGTATCAAAAGTTCACCGCTCACTGAGGTCCCTCCAATTTCACAAACACGCGCTTTCACGTGAACTACGTAAAACTCTCGTCGTGTCAGTCATTTTTTCAATCTTTGACTACGGAAATACCGTCTATAATGATGTCATTGAAGGTGAGAACCTGCTCCTCCAAAGAGCACTAATGTCTGCGCCCATTTTGTCGTTGGGAATATTCCCTTCAAAGGACATGTAACACCCTACCACCTATCACTAGGCTGCTTATCCACCGTTAGGAGCGGAATTCTTACTTGGATCATTAGCTTTCAACGTCATCAGGAACAAAAATCCCAACTATATCACAAGACACTTCTCTCTTCTATCCGAAAATCCCGATCTTCGACGCTCCGAAAGGAACGCTCGTGCCCCATTCATCCTGTCTACAGCGAGAACAGGATATCTCAAAAAATCTCTCCCTCTTACAAAGCCTCTGAAATCCTGAATTCCATTCCTCAAGTCCCACTCGAGCAGAGTCACACCTCGACGTTCAAATCGATGTTTCTTGAGGAACTCATGGAAAGAGATAAGGATGATCGGCTCAACCAGGTGGTAAACGAGGGCATAGTGTGATAAAATTACTTCTATAGCGAGTGTCTTTGCACTTATTAGTATTCGCCATCCGTATCCATAAAAACCATGACTCTTCGCGCCTACTCCTTTCAGCGCAGATGTATGTAGACGCCTCATATTTGCTCTAATTTTATTTTATCTTAAACGCTCCTGTAATTTCATGCGCGTCAACCGACGAATTTTTCCTCCACTCAAATTTACTACAGTAAACTGAAATGATTGTATTATGTTACATATGTACTGAATCTATGGGGTCAGTTGGGGTTGTACCCCGTGACTAAAATAATAAACTCATCTGATCCAAACTAATTTCTCTTTCCCCTTATCAAGCATTCCTACATACTACTGGCTGATTTATAATATTCAGTCTTCAACGCTTCTACAACGACTGGGTAACAAAAAGAAGCATGTTGTTTGGTTTTCCATCAATAATCATCGGGGCGGAGCTTTAAATCGAGTCACGCGAAACTCTCTACATTCTTTGAGTGATATTACGTTCGAAAAAATTTCAATACAGAGTGTGCCATCAATTTGGAAAAAAATCTTTTTCTGCGGAAATCGCCCAAATTGTGAAATTTGCCCATATCTCAGACTCTAACCATATCAAGGATGCTCTACTTGTTCGCATTCCAATCTACGCTGGATGAGTTTTTGAATGAGTATAAGGTGGGCACTGGGGGATGACGCACATCTACTCTCTGTCTGTGTAATTATTTGAAAAATTCATATCTCAGCTTCCGAAACACGTAAGATGCCCACCTCTTCTGGTAAATTCTTGTATTTCCACCAATTCCATATTGCAATACTCACCTCGCTGGAGGCCGACGGACATACAAAAGGTCCCCCGGAGCCTGGACTAGAATGAGTCTCCTGTGCCTGAAATGGCCTTGCGTGCACACAGCAAGTATACTTCCTCACCCCGGCAACTATGAAATCGCGTTTGAGCATGGCAGTTCATTCGCGTTTGAGTAGGTCAGAACGTTCAAAATTCAATTTTATTCCTATCAAGCTTCCGCAAGTGGTATTCTTGATGGAAGTATTTCAGAATTGGGAGATGAAAATGGAAAATTCTTCCTGAAGGTGAACATCGCGTGGGGGATTCCCATCAGCTGACTTGTTTGTTTTATGACATTTTGAGAATGATCGCTGCTCATTAATGGCTCCAAATGTATATACGAGGCTATGCTCGAGATAATTTCTCACTCCATTCTGCATCTTCCTCGTAACTAAGGTTTTCGTGATTTGACTGTCTCACAGAAGAGATTCCTTCCAGCTTCAGAACTCATGAGTTTCATATGATTCATTTCTAACAGCATTTGGTGTAGGTGAGTGGATCAGACTACGATGCAAAGGGTCCAGGCCTGATCCCAATTGGGGGCAAAAGTTTAATACAGTTTTTCAAGTCAAGAATATCACTAAAACTCGTATACATCATCAAAATACTATTTGATTTCACGAGGAATGCCATGAATCTACAGTGAAATTTTGCGAAATGAAATTCTGAATGTCGCTTCACTCCAAGCTCGAATGACGAGTCACTCGAGTCGAGATGGCAGGGATCTCACTCTACTCTTCGAGTGAAAAGTCACTAGATTCGAATGACATTTTACTTCAGGGGTATCGCCACCCGAGCGAAAGCTCCCTAGAAAATGTGAGGCCGCCGTGGCCTAGTGGATCTAGTCCTCGGTCTTCCACGCCGAAGGCCAGGGTTCGATTTCCGGCCGGCACCACTAAGAGTTTTTCTCATGTGCTCTTTACGATGGTCTCGGTGGTTTGGAACCCACCTCAAACTGTACGTCCTTCTCACCGAGGTGAAATCGGTAGTTGGCAGTTGCTGGCACGCTGGTTGAGCGTATCTTAACCCCATGCACATGGGTGCCATCTGGATGGAGCTCGGAAAAGCAGGTGCCGATACGTAAAACTGAGAACTTAAATCTCCCCAGAAGATGTGCTCTTCTTCAGCGCTCCTGCGACGAGTGCTTTCGTTCCACGGAGAAGTTATGTGCTCTTGTTAACTGCTCACGCAACAAGTGCTATTGTTATTTGCTCACACGAATGGTCTTTTTGCGATCAGGGGGTGTCGACTTGTATCTGTATTCCTGCAGTTGGTTTATTCAAATTTGTATCATCAAGAATCACACAATTTGATTTACACCGCGAACAGTCGTTCTGGACTAGGACTTCATTGCAACGGAGATCGCGCTCAGATCATAACCGCATCTCGCTCTAATGTCTATACCTTCACCGCAATATTAGGTGAATGGAATTTAAATTCATGGAAATTTCCGGAAAAAAATGGTCACAGGTATGTTCGTTTGTAGCTCAAGACCCCACAGAGATAGAGGAATGTATAGATCCTTAGATGGAAACATATCGAACAGTGAACTCTGAGTAAAGAACGCGAGATATCAAACAATACCTCATTATTTGAGCGAGGCCTCCCTCCACAGATAGCGGGCCTAGCGCACTGTGGCATCGGGTATTGCAGTGGGTGACGAATTTTCGTATCTGATTTTCATGAATCAGAAGGTTTTCCCAGCACAACATCACTTTTCCCAATGATTCTCACTGATGATAAAACTGTGTATTATCAGTATATAACTCGGCAACTGAACATCAATCTTTATTCAGAATGAGCCGCTGACTCCAAATCCGTTCTCAAAGTTGTTTTGTCACATCACGTTTTCGAGTCAATTTGTATCAATGTTAGAAAAAACGCTAATCGTGTTGTATTCGAGAGCTTTCTGTACAAGAATCGTTCCGTTGATTCTGATCAGTTCAGTCGATAGTCGGAGAAAAGATATACCCAATGCAACTGTTTCGATTAAAATCGACGGAAAGGATTTCGGGATACCACAGAAAGATTTCCCAAGAAAAAAAGCGTGGCTCGAGCCCTACTGTACTATAGGGACCAAGCCACGTCCTCTTTAGGAGAAGCTCTCCACTTTTTGCATTGCCGCATCTCGAAATCTTTTTGGCCGACCTCAACCGAAATTATTCTACGAGGTAGATCTATTTCTGGTCTTTTGACCAGGCCTAACAAAATTGATAAAACATCCTCCATTTCTCCTTAATGAACTCTCAAATTTAACTAAATGAGCTTTTTTCAAACTTGGTCATCAATTCACTCAAAAATGTGATGTGATGGTGAGATTTTGAAAACGGATTCGGATGTACTGGCTTAAATCATGTTACAGCCCACTTTCAGAATTCGAGTTACACAAAAGAAATCAAAATATGTTACACAGTGTTATTCTTGGCTATCCTTGACCAACATTCATTGAATATCATTTCCAAAATCATTAAATATTCATACCAATCGAGCGATGGTGAAAACGGTGGTACAGAGGAAATCCGGAACCATTGGATACAACCTTGAGCAGATAGCCCGCGCCACTTCGTAACGGAACACTTTTGAGCTCAGCTGGAGTCATGGAGAGTAAGATCGGTCAACCTTCTCATCAAAAAGCTAGCCCAGTGTTGGAATACACAACGGCTGGAAGGCATCAACACGAAAAGGCGGCATTCCATAATATATTATACCGTTTAGGCATACCAATCCTTCTTCGTTTTCCAGTTAGTATCAATTCTATCGAATGATCTCCCCGATCAAGTCACAAGCAGAGCTACAGGAATCGAGTTGGATCATGAGGAGAATCCATCAATTTCCTCTTCAACTCCAATTTCAATCGTCTTGGTTGGAACAGTAAATGAACCCGTCTCACGATCAATGCTCGATTGCAACATGGCGTAGATAAAAGAAGTTGTGGCCGGGTATAATTGTGAAGGATAGTCGAGCCGTCTGAAGATCCATAATTAAGTTGTCACGGAGATCATTATCTAGAGCATGTCACAATTATCTACAATGATGACAGAGTGCCACATGTATTCTCAGTACTTCTCTCATCGCTTTCGTCATGCTAATGGTAATCGTGAATCTTCTTTGTCTGTATGATTCCTTGTTCTAGTAATGGTGAGGAGATGGTGTGAAACTTGCTCATAAATTACAAATGTTATCACCGTGGACGGTATCACCCGGATGAGATTTATGCTCAGGCCTTTGTAGAATCCAAACCAACTCTCGTACCTGCATGAAATTGAACTCGTGATTATCATCTTTCCCGACAATTTCATGGAGGATGCCATGCAATTATCAATAACGGGAGGGATCTTCAAATGTTCCGCCATAAGGAATATTGCACCCTCTCACTCCTGATACACTTTTTCAAGGATAATGTACTGTTTACAAAATTTTATGTCATTATGATACCAGCGCATGGAAGCAAATCCGTCAAATCCGTTGATCGGTGTGATCCGCCTTGTGATGACGGAAAACTCTTACAGATCATCGTACACTCACTTCGTAAGAACTCGACTATCCCGTAAGGATACTCAAAATCGACTCTGGTTTTTTAGTCGGCCGTTTGACGCCATCTAAAATATCAACATGATACTCAAAGCAAGATAATTCTCAAACATAGGATGGCAGGACAACTCGTGCTTTATCACATTATTTTGAGGAATCTCGAATGATATGCTGACAATGACTGACGACCCGATCTTCATGATAATCTTTCACTCCAAGTGAATATCACGACCGCACTGTTCTCACTCATCGCGATCCTGAGTATGAAGGGAAGGTCCCTGCAAAATTTCAACCCCACCAGAAAAAAATCATATCAAGCCGCAAATTCTTGTTCGAATACATCTTTTTCATGCAAAAACAGCCGTCTAGTCCGTTTTTTAGAGGACAAGTTTTTTGACACCTTTCGTTTCTCTTTCTCGCAATCAACTTATCAGATCGCTGAATTGACGCGTTATCTCGTTCAAAACCATATGGAGTACTCCCAAAAGAATTCTCAGATCGAATCCGCCGTTCTAACTTCCTCCCCCAACTCTCAACTCGACCGTCCCGGGAGCAGCCGGCTTCCTCCACTAAACCACCCCCTCGCTGCTGATTGGTTGCCAACTATAACACGGTCTTCCCTTGATGAGATTAGTGCATATAAGCGAGAGCGCTTATTTCAATCTCCATTTCCATTGTCATCATAAAGCCAATTGATCCACGGAGGTACATCATGGAGCTGGAGGAGGTCCTGGGAGAAGACTTGGTAGTACTGCTGCAAGCTCTCAAAGAAGACCAAGCTGTCAATTTGTCAAGCGAGAGTGTTGAGCGGATGAATATAGCCGAATCTCTGACTCCGCCACCATCTCTAATGTCTGTTGCTGCAGACGACGACATCGACGAAGAGTAGATGACGACCCGTACAGAAGCTTCATCAATGTCCAATAGCAATACACGCCCGTTTGACAGCAGCGACAGCAGCTCGCAGCCTCGTGAACGTAAGCAGATGCAATTTGTGAGCGGCAAAGTTCGCCGTCGCGCAGAGAAGCCAAGGAACAAAGGACCCCGCACCAAATGAATGGGCCAGTAGCTCGCGGTCAATCTTGATGAAATTGTACCAGATTAGAGATTTCGATGCGTTGATC
The DNA here is from genome assembly GCA_030522705.1 of Eretmocerus eremicus. Taxonomy (NCBI): domain Eukaryota; kingdom Metazoa; phylum Arthropoda; class Insecta; order Hymenoptera; family Aphelinidae; genus Eretmocerus; species Eretmocerus eremicus. The sequence goes on along the minus strand of JAPYYZ010001582.1, from coordinate 5,524 downwards.
AATTTTGTCAATGGGCGTGATGAGCGCCTATGCACCGTTTTTGAGATATTTTTCATCGAAAATGCCAAATGTAAAGAAAACTCGGTACATACAACTGAAATGTTAATTTCTTAGTTTTACGTCCCGGTACCTGCTCTTCCGAGCTCTATCCAGACGGCTACATACAACTGGAAGTAGTTTTTTCATAAAGACAAACAGATATCGTTTCTATGTGACGCAAGCGAAATGAATCCTCAGTCGCACGATAGAATTACTGCTGCCACAGAACATTCTCGAAGAGATTCTCCATTGATATGGACGGAAGCAGAGCTCTGTAATGATACGAGTATTCCCATAAACAATGGACCATATTCTATTCTGAATCGTTTACTAAAACTGTTCCGTGGAAATATGAGTTCTTAGCACTGCGCGTCAGCAATTGCCGCTGATTGCGTCGATGCGTCGCGGGCGGATATCAACAAAGCTCACGCAACCTCTACATTGGGCATTTTCGATGGAAAATATCTCAAAAACGGTTCATAGGCGCTCATCGCGCCCATTGATGGAATTGATCAGCGCATCGAGATCTCTTATCTGCTATAATCTCATCAAAATCGACCGCGAGCCATTGACCACCCCCTGAAAGTTGGGGAAAAGAAGTGTGCAGGAAAAATCTGTAAAAATTCACAATAATAGAACTGTATTTGCCCAATCTATTGCCGTTGTCAATAATAACTGCCCACCTCCCTGTTTTTTATAGATAAACAATCACCCCCTGCTACTTCAAAGTGGCTGTATTTTTGCGGAAAAGTCTGCTCAGGCTCCCAATCTTATCCCACTGAATTGCTCACCCTTTATTTATAAATGCTCAACCCTCAGAATTGACCAAATATCATCCATTCTTATCTTATCGTTAAAAGACAGTATTCGACCTTTGTGAGGCTGTGGTTCCTCTGAGCGCATGCGCAGTAAGTCGCGCACAGCCTCATAAAGATCGAATACTGTTTTTCATCGATAAAATGGAAATGGATAATATTTGGTCAATTCTGAGGGCTAAGCATTCATGATTAGAGAGTGAGCAATTAGAGAGGATGAGATTGGGAGCCTGAGCAGACTTTTCCGCGAAGATACAGCCAGTTTGGAGTGGCAGGGGGTGATTGTTCATCTATAAAAAACAGGGGGTTGGGCAATTATGATTGACAACGGCAATAGATTGGGCAAAGACAGTTCTATTATTGTGAATTTTCTCAGATTTTTACTGCACACTTTTTTTCCCCAACTCCCAGGGGGTCCATTGACCCCTTCATTTGGTGCGGGGTTCTTTGCCATATACTCCAACAGTAGCAGCAGCATGACCAATGATGATAATGAACCATAAATTAACGAACAACCGTCTCGAACCCCCCCCCCCGGGCCCTCCCCCTGCCCCCCCCCCCCCCCCCCCCCGCCCCCCTCACTACCCCTCTTGCGCGCTATTGGTAGACGCTCTACCTATGCTTAGATCATTTGATCGATTCGGCTCATTTCGTCCATAGCCATGGAGTAAAACGCGCGAATGCAACCAACGGTCAGATGCGCTGCCACCGCTGCGCATCAGCTGCAGCGATCTGATGATGAGTCGTCGTCGTTTTCATCCGAGAATGAGATCGAGGTCTTCTGTGAGGTGTGGATGGAGGCGCGACACCCTCGTGGTGGATCCTCCCCACACTTCGCAAATGCGAGCTCATGTTCCGATGAGAAGGATGGCGATGATGATGACGCCTCGATCAAGACGATCGATCTTGATGCGTCTTCTCAGGACAAATCCTCGTCTCAAGAGACTATCGACCTCGATTTGTATTCCGAGGTCATGACCGTAGAATGAGAATTCAGGCTAATAATCGGGCCTTTTCAGGGCCAACGAAAACTTCCAACGTTTTGACGAATTAGTCTCATTATGAAATCGGTGAAAGGGTTATGGGAATCCTTCAACCTGTTCATGAAACCGTTGGGGTCTAATTTATCATCGAATCTTATGTGAGATTCGGTGAAGGGGTATCAATTCCATCCATTCAAATTCAGAGCTGACCATTTTCATGAGGAAATATCATCAAACTTCATACATAACATTTCACACATTTTGATGAAAATCCTCTATGAATGTGGTTGCAGCCGGAGTTTCCCACGAAGAAAAGAGTTATTTTATGCAAATACCTTTATTGACTCAGCTCAATTTGGGGCATGATTTGAGACATCCGAGGGATTAAGATAGAAATTTTTAGTTCGAAACCATGAAACTTGCAATGCTCACCCATTTAATCCTATCAGCCACCAAGATATGTATATGATAAATCCCGCGAACCTTTTACTTTGAGCCTCGTAAAAACGGAAAATTTTTTGGAATGGCACATGTTTGAAACAAATTCCAGGTGCTTTCTATACCTCTACATGATGGAAATTCAAATGTGCCACTCATTTTGTGTAGATCATTCTTGAAGAAATCGCTGATTTGGAAGAACTTCATTTCATTTCATCAAAAACTTAAAAAGAATAACAAATCACAAGAATTCATCACATTTATAAATCAAATATGCTCATCAATGTGAAATTACATACACATAATCTCTCAGAGATGAAATCGACCGAGATCAACAAGTATACATTCTTTATTTTTTAGTTACCTTGAATATTCGCTCTGATTTTTCTAGACTTGCCATGATTTTGAGTCTCACTATCGGGCTGCAGTAGCTTTCGGTCTTATCGGAAATTTCGCTTCCTTGGACTTCTTTTACAATTCTCTTTGCTGGGCATGACGTTCTTCTCAAATTGTCATGACCTGAAGCATTTGTCACCTTTGAAATTGGAGCTTCTCGTATCATTAACTCTAGCGTAACGCAATAATTCGAGGTTTACCCCAACTCATTTTCGGTATTAATGGAAAATCTTTGGAATGAGCCAAAATATCTCTTGTTTTTATAAAGCTGAGCCGAGCTTTCTTAGTTTCATGAAGACAACATTTCGGCTCGATATCAATTTTCGAAAGAAAAAAATTGACTCAAAAATCTCTAACATATGTGAGCCTGAAGAATTACAAAAACTTTGACCTTTATGATTTATTCTCTAATCTCTCTGACCTATATCCACTCATCTTTGTTGAATAGCTATATACTAGAGCAATTTTAAACTATGATTTGATTGGATGTCAGCATCCGTCCTGCATTTCACAGAAAAATGGATTTCAAAAAAACTTTATTAGAGCGCTAGCATCGAAAGACGAGCGGATGCAACCTCACGCCTTGTGCAGTTACCTAACTGTTGTGTTGGAAAAGGATGAGCAAGTGATTTGGCATTCATCCCTCACGAGGTTTGGATGTGCTGGCTGAAAAACAGTATTTTAACATCAAGTGGCGCAAGGCATTTTCTTCTGAGATAGGTATCAAACTTCGTAGACTGCCAGCACACTCTTGGAAAATTTTTTTTCTGATAGCTCTAATCACGTTGAATGAGATCTCATTGGTCCAGAGCGGATATCACAAGACTTTTTCTCAGGAAAAATCTTACCGCTCAAACATTCAATTTTCACAAAAATCTACTTCCGTATATATGATAGCCTATAGTCCATCTTGTGTTGAGGGCACAGTTTTCTGTCATGTACAGTCTTGAAGTACATGGTTGGCACGTTATGCGAATGCATTTTGAGCTCGTACGGACTAGGCTTTTTTCTCCTACATCACTACGAAGTTCAAAATCCAGACTACTTCCCTCGCGAAATCTCTCAAAATCGTTACTTCGGGATGATTTCAAGGGAAGGAGCTTTCGGTCGGATAGAAAATGACAAGAGTACCCCTTCTCGTTCATGTTTTGCTACACCAGATCAGTGCTGAGATGATCCAATACTCCCAACTTCATGGATTTTCTGCCTGGATCCTCGGAAGTTGAAGGTTTGCGGGATTCACTCATATCTATCATATACATACCCATTCTCGGCACGAGCATCTATCTATGGACTTTACAATCCTAGTTATAGACTCACATATGATAATCAAATTTCTTGATTCGTAGCGCAAAGGGTGATTCCCTTTCCCAATGTACTGACACAAAAACCAAAAGAAACTCGAAATGTTATGCAAAATTTCAAGAATCCTAGCTCTCTTCGTTCAATGGTGTACAACCCACCGTTTCTGAGAAAGAAGTTGTTGTAGCTTCACTGATGATTATTCACACATTTTGATGAAGATTCTTCCTGAAAATGGTCCCAACTAGTCAGTATGTTTTCAAAACCAAGTTTGTTCCGAGATCTTTGGATATCTTTACTGTCTCAGCTAAAATGACCACTTCAGAACAAAATTTGAGGCATCAAAAAGGTTGAACTAAAGATTTCCAGATATTCGAGTTCGACACCATGAAATTTGCTATATTCGTTTATTCCATCATGCTGACCACCAAAATATGTAGATCTACCGTGAACACGCCTATTCTGGGTACAAACATCCATCCATGATTTCTCAATACTAGTTACAGACTCACACATGATAACCAGACTTCTTGATTCGGAGCGCAAAGGGTGATCCTCTTTCCCAATGTACTGAGACAGAAACAAGAAATACCTCGAAATACTATGCAAAATTCTCAGATATCCATCTCTCCTGCGCCAATGATGTAGAATCAACCATCTTTGAGTGAAAAATGTACCAAAGTTCACACATGGTATCTCACATATTTTGATAAAGATTCTGCATGAAAGTGGTCCCAAATGGTCTGTATGTTTCCAAAACTAAGTTTGTACCAAGATCTCTGAATATTTATGTCATCTGTTTGATGACAAATAATCCCGGAGCTGAGATAGTGACAGGAAGAGTAAGCCTGATCTCGATGGAATATACACTTTATTACAACTACATGCTGGCCGACAGAGCCTCCGGCCAGCTTGAGGGCACAACAGGCACTGCCGCACAGGGCGACGCATTCTTGCAGTTTCTCCCGAATACCCAACGGGCATTTCCACTCGCTTTTCACAGCAGACGGACTCGCGCGTCCTCTTCTCTTCCGTCTCTCCCGCATTTTCTTACGGAAGGCTCTATGGGTGCTGCGGTGCGCGCTTACTACTCTGCACGGGAAATATACATTTACATCTTTACAAGTTGCTCTCGGACACACGTATGAGGAAATATACATATGGGCATTTCCACCGAAATCGCGTCTTTTGGCGAAAAAAAAAATTTGGGAAAAAAGTCAGGGCATTCTACACTATTCTAGATGACAAATCGACAGCTGTGACTCTCGAATACTTGACGGCGCGACTTATAGGGCCATAACATGTTTTTCCACGACGCAAATAAATCAAATGAGATTCACGGGATTTTTCTGCGAGTAGTGAGCTTTTGTTCCAAAAACTATGTACGCATGAGTTTCATAATGTTAAGGTATCTGTTGGGGCGAGGTGATCGAAGCGGGAACCTCGTTGCCGGAGTCTCGATCGAGCATTCGCCGCGAGCAGACGTGTCTCATTACGCGCTGTAAACAGTGAATACGCAAAGTGCCCTCGAAAACAAATTGCGCCTTTCGG
>JAPYYZ010001581.1:0-14882 GCA_030522705.1 Eretmocerus eremicus | reverse complement strand
GGATACCATCACTGAGTCAAGGCTTTACGTGTTGCAAACGGATATACTATGCATCGTTGATCGGAAGAAAGCAGTAATAGTTAGAAACAAAACCCTTACAGCTATCTCAGACCGCTCACCCAAGACAAGCGATAGAAGAAGAGCTCGAGGATCAACGAGCGGCGCCAATGATGGCGTCGATTGAACCATCAAGCGATCTCGAGTATCGCGACGAAGCGTGGCTCGCATCGATCCGATTCGGCCCGTCTCGCGGGCAACCGAGTCAGCCAACGCAGCTACGAAAGCTGCACTCGCGCAGAGGCCTGACTCCCAGACGAAACTCAGCGATACGATCGGGGCCATAATGCGCGGCGCGTCGCTTCGCGGCAGCCGGGCTCCGGCCGCCGGCGTAATTTCCGGGCGCGGAGCGCATAGCGAGGTTCAAGCGGTCGGCCTTGGTTGGAGCCGGGATACCGTGGTCGTGGTGGCAATATGGAGCTTCGTCGGCGTCCTCGGAACGACGATGTGAGAGAGGAAGCGAGAGCGAGCCGAGTAAATGCAGCAGCGGCCAGAGAGAGCATCCCGTCGCGCGAAAACCGAATATAAAAGCGAGCTGCCGAGCGATCCACTGGCCGCTGCCGCGCTGCAGCTGACCTTGCTTTGTCACTGACCCGTGCCAAGTCAGTGCCGCCACCCGTCTGCATCGTGTGTGTGCGCGTGAGATGCAAGAATTGAGATTTGCGAGGGGCCGGGATCGCTATAGCGTATACGTATAGTCTGAATGCAACGCTAATTTCTAGGAGCTTTTTTGGTATCCTCGCTGAGCTGTGGATATGATAGTAATACTGGATCAGTCGGTGGCTAGCCTTTGCATCAGATCCGTGTTAATGAGGTCTATAATCGTCCCACTCTCGTTTTCGCTCAGTATGTTGAAAGGCGGGAATTTGTATTTACTCTCGGCACTGCCAGAATGTCAAGGCTCTCTCGAAATTTGCTATGGGAATAAGAGCCTCCGAGAACTCCGGATCACAATGCCATAAATAGTTTTGCTACCGATAGGAAGTTGCATATTTGGAAATACTAATACACTTCGGCGGAATACACAACCCATAAGTCAGAAATGCATATCTGAGTTAATCTCTATCAATGCATTCCTGATTCCATCAGATCTATAGTCGATTACTGGATTAACAGACAACACCCACTTTCAGGAATATCGCGATATCAATCTCGCGTGGTTTGTCTTCAACTAATTGATATATATCAACTAGAGTTTCTGAAGACTTTGAATTCGCTAAGAATTAAATCCAAAGATTAACTCTGTAAATAGCTTTCGTCTGACCCATCTCAGCATTATCTACTTATGAGCCATTTTCGATCCAAGTCCTGGACCTTTTTGAGAGTACATACCTACAAGTATATCTAAAAATGGTAAATGCCTTTGTGTTCTCAGAAAGTCTCAATAAAGATATCAAACACCTCTTGAGAAGATTAGCAGAAACCCAAGTGATACCTTATTTTTAATCGATTGCCATTTATTCAGAGCCACTCGTGTAGATCGCATCTTTTAAAAGATAATTGGGATCCGACTTTGAAATAGCAAATGTGTGAAGATCGCTAAAGCAATCTGGATATCCATAGTGAAAAGTTAGTTTTCTTCAGCCTACTACTTCTTTTGATATTTTGCAATTAAGCTCCACCATGGTATGCTCACGTGAGTTGAATGACCGCTATGATGCTACTATGTAATGCAACATGCTAAATCTTTCGGAAATTTTTGACACGCAGTGGAGAAAAATGATATTCATTTTTGTCTCGCAAAGAGTGTCAAGCTTCTTCTCATCTCATTTGTTACTAGGTATTAATCGCTGGGAAGAAGATTCATCACAAAAGTGATCTCGTTGTTCATGTTTTCTTTAACCGCTGCATCTTTATCTTTTTGCGTTCATCATCAAAAATTGAAACAGAACTCCCAAGATATTGCTGGGTATCATCGTGAAAAACTGGATGTGAGATGGAGCTACAAAGAATCATCTGTCAGAACACGCTTTTGTTCGACCCAGCGCGAAATAATGGGTCATCGTGAGCGGCTGCTTAAACGTTCCAATTCTTTATTTGTCATTCACTCTTCGATGATCTCACTACATTCAGATGTGAGAAGTTGATGAAATAATTCGTCGATAGTAAAGTGGAACTATCATAATCGAGCCTACGATTCTTTTTAAGTAGTCGATGACTCCAATATTCCTGGGAAATTGTCAGAATGAAAAAGAAGATTGTCCATTCTTCAATGAAATTCAACTTAGAATATTTCATTCTGAATTCCTCAAATTCGAGTGTACATCCTCGTGAACTGACTGTTATCTCTTTGTCATTCGTTTGGTTCCAAAATGAGTAGAATGTCATTTACAAAGATGGACGGATCCTAATCGCCAATTCCACTGATTAAAAACAAACTGAATTTTTTGATCACGAAAACCATAATAGTGAAAATTACAGAAAAATGAATCTTCCCTACGGTTTGAATGAGAAATGTATCTAGCAAAGTTGAATCATATGCGCTCATCAGATCTTGTATAATTAGAGGATAAAACATGCCTGGTGGTTGAACGAGCGTGCTGCGAGATTTGCCAGCACTAAATTGCATCAAGCGATCAATAACAATTAATGCAAGCTTTAATGAGGCACGACTTGGTTTTCTCGATCTGCCGAGGAACTTGGAGTGCAGTCACGAAAGTTCTCGGGAGACTGTGCTCTAGTCGAGAGATTATCGTGATGGATGGACCAGCATTCTGACTCTGGGATTCGAGGAATTAATTAGGGACCCCACAAACGGCTTTTGGCATCCAAAATCACACAACTTGTTAGCTAGTTTAATGTAGGCGAAGTTAAGTTTTGACATCCCTGCCTACGGCTCATTGGCACGACCCAATATGCATCTATTCATTTCATGCACGTTGCCAAGAGCCAAGGAGTTCTGAGGTGTATTGCATTGATGACTCGTTTGCTTGCAGACTCAATTGTTTTCTTTAGATCTCTGTGAAAGCTTAACTGTAATGTTCATTAGCGCATCAAACAATCAACAACGATTAGATTATCATGAATGGCTCTGAAGCTAATTTGGTATATGTAGATGACTGAGTTGACCGTCATAATTATTGTTCTTGGTCGAATAAAATTATCTTTTCATACTATTGCCTGGATAATTAAATTCAACAATGATATCGACCCATAGAGATCCAAAATCAAGATAATCGCCCACCAGAGATAATGCTTCAAACGAATGCATCACGCGTCACAGATCTCTGCTCGCTGAATGAGAATGAGAAAATCTTGAAGAAACTAGAACTCAGAAGTTGTTTTGAGCGAGGTAATCTCACGAGCACGTGACCGGAGCGCGCGGATCGGAGAATGAGCCTCCTAATCAACAGCGCCAGTTTTGATTTCCGAGACGATTCGATGAGAGTGACCTTCTGGCACATTGGCTTTATCACCAAGCTACAGGTGGGCTATACATCTCATCCGAATCCCTTATGCACTATCGAAACTGAATGAAAGAGATAGAGAGTAAGTATTGGCGCTCTGCGTCCACGTGTAGTGTTGCATACTCAGGTCTCTCACGTGGACTTGGCACGAGACTTGGAGGTCGTTCAGTCATTATCATTGCGAACGTTGCGAAACTCGTCGAGCGCGAGTCCAGGATAACGCGGTGGCTCTGGCTTTGCAGCACAACCTTTCCTCAAGTGCACTCGCTCACGTGGTGCTTGCGCCTGAGAAGGAGGAAAATGCGAGCCGATACCGGCTAAAATTGTAATGCCGAGTGTCACATGGCTCGGTGTTTTTTGATTGCGTCTCGTGCGATATTCTCATCATCGACTTAATAAGACAGAGGCAGAGTTGCATCGATAGGAATTGATTAAACATCGCTCTCGGTCGATCAGCAGCTCTGGCTTCCAATGAGATTGTAGAATAAGGAATAAAATGATCTCAGGGACAAGTTTCTGATCGCGAATGACTCAATTTCGTGCTTCCACTTATTCCTTGTAGACCTGCTGAATCAAGGAAAATCAATAATACCTACCAGCGACGTGCTACTACCCCTCATAAGGACTGTTAATAAATTTAATGTCCATGTCCTGCTATCACAAACGCTCCGGATTTCAATTTTCCATAAAAACTAAGAATGAATCTTCAATTCTTCTACTTTGTTCAAAATGGTCGCTGACTTATTTTCATTTTACCTATCATACTTACTTCATCAAAGAATAAATCTACACCAATGTTCAAAGAGCTAATATGGGGGAAAATGTAATGTGCATCATAGAAGTATTTGCCATCTATTCAACACAATGGGCAAGCTGCAGCCGAGGCTGCAGCACGTTTTTGTCTATGAAAAAATAAGTTTAATGTAGGCACGTGCGTGTTTATTGACTAATGCGTTTATCATCGATCCCACTTCTCAATGATATCTAGCTTCTCGTTTGATCTGGTAATTACTGTGACGATAATTTGCATTGAAATTGATAGTATCATTGTCTGAGAATATCTTCTCTCTGGTATTATTCAATTATTTGTCATACATCAATAGAACGATTCTTATATAACGAAACGCGGAATGCATCAGCTAAGAGTTTATCTCCGTGCGAGTTGGACTGAGTCACATTGTTGAAGCACGTGAGCTTTCTGACTATAATCTTTCAATTGCTTGTAATTTGACTCTATGTCTTTCTTCGGCCGCAGATACAGATAGATTCAATTGAATATCCATGAAAATGCTGGTGTGTGGCATTGACATACTCTCAAAAGAACCTACCAAGGCTGTTCATTAAATATTACAAATTTGACAGAGATAGAATTCTTCCATGATTATGCAAAATCGAAGAAAAGTTTTTCTTTAATTTGTAATTTATGAAAAAACAGCCTCCCCATCATCATCTTCAAATCCACCCACGGAGATGAACTAACCCTTAAGGTTTCGGAAAGGACGACTGCAAGATGCGCACAGCTGAGCCTTGCTTGAACCTTCAGAGATGAAGTTATCGTACTTTTACGAAAAAAAAAAAAACAGATGAACTGAGGGTTCCCGGTAACCAAATGGATATCTGGTTACCGTAATTCATCTCAAAAATACAAGATACAAGATGTTATGAGATCGGGTTCAATATACTCCTTCTATTATTGACTATTCATATAGTGGTGATACTACGATCATGAAATTGGTCCAAAATTGAATCTGTCCATTCTGAAAGGAAAGATTCTGAAGATATTGAGACAAGGATTAAAATAAGCTGAGGTACGACAATGGGAATTGATAAAAGTTCCCTGGCACAAGTCCTATTGATTCCAAAAATCGAAATGCCTCATATCGAAATTAATCAGATAAAATTGCAAGATTATTCATTGGATTATGGGTTGTTTTACGCTAACCAAAAGCGAATAAAACTTGGGACGCACCACAGTGGACGTTCCTATTAATAGGATTCAGTCATTGTCCTATCATGAATTTTTAGCATCCCAATCAAGTGATGTTCACTTCGAAGCTTCTCCATGCACCATAAAACTAATAACTGTCATTGATCCGTAATTATTACTCAACTCGATGCATCTTAATCACGTTGCCACAACTCAACTGCTCCTCGAGATTTCAGGTGCCCTACGTGTACTTGCTCGAACATAAGCATCAATGCGGTAGAATCTTGCCAAGATAATCGTTCTATCGCATCTTAGCTTTTGAGCTACAAACCCAGAGTGAAGGGGAAAAAAAGCAGCGGTACGTATTTACATCAGGCGAAAGTGGTATCGACATTGTCAATAAAGAATGATCGTCACTCTAGGTGTCACATCAAAGGATCTATCTCGGTACGTTTGTATATGGTGCATCCACGTGACAAATTGATCTTCTTAGTCCTGGGTGTATCACACTGCCAGTGACCACTTGAGAGAAGGAATCCCTGCACTGCTCACGGGTCCATCGAGAAGATAGGTGAGAGAGTCTATAGAGTGAGAGCTTAGCGTTGGTATTTGTTGACGTGAGCAGGAACGGCTGGCTTCTCCGAGGCTCTTTCACCGGAAATCCGACGGGTCATCGCTGGCCCCAAGACGGTGCGGTGCATACCTAGCTGTGTTACAACGATTTGCCTCCACCAATTGCGCAATATACCAGCAACGTTCACTGCGAGAATGCGTCATCAGTGCGATGTTATAATTCCTCGGGGCTGCTTTTTGGTGAGATAATGAAAATTCTGTACAGGTAAGGAATAAACTCTCTCTCATATGTATAATTATACATTTCAACTAGTTGGACGTGCTTTTTACTCATGTTAGACAGGACATGGAGGGTGATCTGGTTTCTTTCTGTAGAAAGGTCGGCCTTACACATTTGTTCAGATAAGCGCATTGGGACTATAAAATCATGCGTTGACTTGGAAGGAAGAAATGGTTATGATATATAGAGAGAACGGTTATGAAGAAATGTGCCTCTATGATGGGACAACACTCACTTAGAGAGTACAGAGGCGGTAATATTTAAGAATTCTCAGATAGAAGTCTTTGAGGATAAAATACGTAGTATTCTGTTCAAGTTATTTTATTGAAAAATTTTCAAGAATTGAAAACATAAATAAGAGCATTCTTGGAACTTTTGGACGAAAGTGCTCACAGCGGATACTTAGGATTCAAAAATTTGGTCCTTCTACAATGCATGCCGAGATGAATTCTCATAAACTGAGAATTCCGTGGGATGAATATTTACCAACAAATTTTACGTACAAACAATGGATAACAGACAATATTTTCGATATGCAAAATCTATCGTAATACAGCTTGCGACCACAATATCCTCTCAAGGACTGTTGATACATGAATCCAAGAGAAAAAAAAAACATCCGGCAATAGTATAATTGAAGACGCATCTAGCGAGGGCTCTCTCACAATGCAGCTGTGCATACGAGCGAGTGCGTGACGAGAAATAAAAGAAGGTTCTCGATTCCAGCGGAAATCGTGCAGCTGAATAATTCGCTGATCTCAACAAGATTGACAATTCCACTCACGCTGCGACGCGCAGTAACGAATTTCGCGCGTATTTCTATGCAGAAATTGCAAAGTAAGAGAAACTCTAGACCCTCAAAACTAACGTGCACCTGGTACAGGCGGGCTGTGGGCCTGCGCAGTATTATTACAACCACACCATAGCCGCATCACTGCTTATTTTGCAGGCTACACGGCTGAAGATATTCGCACTACAAGTGTCGGTTTGGTGGCGGTAGCGTTTCCGGTCTCAGTCTGCGAAACGTATTCGTGACATAACTATTTGTCATAAGGCTGCCAGGGCAGAGTTACGGGTGATACTCATGACAATACACAGCGTATATTACCATCATAATATTTTCTGCAGTCTGTAGTCCTTCAACCCACAAATAGTAAGTTTTGAGAATCATAGGTCAGAAAAGTTTGCTGATTTTTCAAAAGAAGAACGCACCGAGCTGTTTTTCATCGCTTTCATCGCTGTTGATGTCTACTCCAGTGATCTCGAGGCAATCGGAAACAACGCAAATCACATCCTGCGTCCAATCATGCTAAAGGAAAATGTCACAAATCAAACTTTGTGTCACGATTATGATGATTTTTTTCCAAGAGAACCTAGAGCCTTAGACTTGGATACACTTTCATGGCGTCGATCAAAAAGACTGGCAGAATGAACTTCAATCACATAGCAGATAGATCACTGATCAATGCGTTTAAAGATGATTGTTCGTGATCATTAGTTTTCTGAATGGAGTAATTCACAAATTCCATGCTTTGTGGCGGAAAGAATTTCAGCCAAATTTATTTCGGAGTCTTCACAAGTTGTATAATCGGAGATTTCAGCAGTTTAAGATGTACTTTAATCGAATGCCAAAAATTCATTCTAGTAGTTTCATACAGTTCCCAAAACTCATGAAATACCCAGAGATTCAATATTTGACCGTGAACTTCAGTCGAACTTCATCAATTTGGTGGAATAATTCAGGGTGTAGTAGTAACGAATGGCCTCAAACAAGTACCCATCGTAGTTGATTTAGAAGTTCTTTGAAATTGGCTGGTTCTCCCTCAGTCCAATAGATCTTATGCCAGTTTTGATCAGATTACCGGAACAAGCCGTGTGCTAGAAATCTCGCCCGCCAGTCTATTGAAATTACATATTATTATCAGAGTATTATATTGATTTAGTATTACGTATTCGTGAATGAAAGCATATTTCTTGTGTGTGGCTGTGAGTAAACCATATTATTAGACTACTCTTATGCAATTTCCTCATCTGTGCATTGCACACATGCACGATGGAAACTTTCTTTCGATTCAATCAACTTCCCACAAAACTTACCAAAATATAAGATGTAAGTTTAATTGTCACTTGAAATACATGATTTGAAGATTTTTCTCAGAGCATCTGGAGAATGAATAAACTTCTGGAGAATGATCGGGTCATACAGTGGTGGCATTCGAGCCATCAATTAGATATTTTAGATAGAAGCTCACCCGTCATCCAAAATAGATGACTGGTACTCTCTTCGATAAAGTGACTGACCTGTGTCTGATGATCGCGAGGAGACAAGTAATATTTTTGATCAAGCTTCAGTGATTCCCCTACTTTACAGATCTTTTTCGACCATCAGATTCCGCGTTGCACCGAACCTTGTGCTCAGAAGTCCCACAACGGAAACCTTGAAATTTTTCCTCCTCTACCCATTCATCATAACCATCCCGATAGCTCGGGGATTGTCCGAGTTGGCACAAGAAATGAAAGAGCAAGTTGACTGACTGCGGTTCTTTTCTGTTGACGTGCCGTTGGCGCGAGTAAAGAAGGGACAGTGTCAGTGGCCTTGCCGCTTTCTGCGACCCACTTTCCCGCGCATGGATCGCTTCTCTTCCACGACGCGCCGAGCGTACCGATTATTGACACTGTTCCCGTATTTACTCGTGACCTGATATACGATGCACGCCGGAGAAAGTGCTCTCGCGAGACGGTCTCCTCATGAAAAATTTCCACAAATTCAGTTCAGTTTCTTGACTTAATCGGCCGGTCGAGTCTTGCCACATCTGACGTTCACAAGGTGCTACTTTCCCACCTCCTTGTTACAGTTGAGAAAGTAATAGCTCTCCGACCTTAATCCATCCTTGATTTCCACTCGGTCTGAAATATTTCATCTGTTCTTATATTGATTATGCAGCCGACCTAACAAATTGAAGAATGGAGCATACTTCTTTGGAGGGACAGTCCTTAATAATAATGAGACCTCAATCGGGTGGGCCGAGACGTGATCCATATATTTCAAAGCATTTTGACCACTGATGGAGAGAATATTCAGCCATTCCGAGGCTCAAATCCATGCGTCACGTGAAAAAACTTGCAGTCAAAGATAATCTTTGATCTTGAATTTATCGAGAATCCCTTGCCTATATATGATGACCTACTCACAATGAGAGGCTTTCAGGTGCAGGTCATAGATTTTGCTGAAATTTTGCAGGTGCAGTCACTCGAACAGAAATAGACAATTCCTAGAACTTTAATTTTAAAAGCTCAAGTACGTCAGAATGAGAGCTTAGTGAATCTGTTGGAATATGTACTATTGGTGAAGGAATGATTACTCAGCTTAACCCCCTCAACTCCAATTTCACCCAAGTAATATCACTCGAAAAACTCTTTTACGATATAATAATGATCGTCCTGTGACAGATTGAAAGTCATTAGGAGATATTGCTTTGGAAACCAATCTTTGGATTGGTTTGGATTAGTAAAGATAGATTTTGAGCGCTGAATCGGTATCTTATTCATAAGAAAGTGTATTCCGGCATGATACTTATTCCTTCGATTGAATTCGCTCATAAGTATTTGACTCTAAAATTCTGAAATAATTGATTCACATCGCAGATCAAGACAAGATATATAACTTGAGCATGACCCACTCTATCCGCGGGAAGCAATGGATGTAGCTGAAAATCATCGTATATTCGATGAAATTGTCAGTAATCACGATCGGATTCTCACTGATAAAAATGGCAGCATTCATAGGGATTCAGTATCTTAGCAGGTTTTTAGTATATGTAAGCTGGTTCTCAGACTACAATTGCACCCGAAGATAACTAAAAACTTTGTGATAGGCATCTTTAGACACTCGTCACCGGTCTCATAGGATAAATATCATCATCCTATAATTCAAAATTCTTTTCTTTCTACGATGATTCGATCTCGTGCAAGAAAATTATCTCTTATATCTCAATAGGAATACTTCCAAATTCCAATAGAAATCTCTTATCTTTCAAAAAAGAGCATTGATGAGACTGCGATAAATTACAGAAAATCTAACCACTTACAAAAATAGTTATGATGCGCTGATATTTCGGATGACGGATTCAGACTGGCATGTGCAGCTAGAAAAGCCGAAGTTCGATCATAATGACTGATATTCAGGTTATGCTTAGCTGATTGAAACTCGCTCGTGAGAGAACGAAATCGAGTACTGAAATTAAGGCGATTGCATTCGCGCTAGTTCCATCTTGATACGTTATGAATATAATCTGTTCCATGATTCCATATTTATGGATTTTCAAGACTTGAACTTTCAATTTGAGAGTGCCGAAGTGAAAATTGATTCAAACAGCAAAGTCATACCACGTGGGCCACCACTCATTAATCCGAACGATACTAGCTGATCCATGTTGAGAAAGCATGATTTGCATTGAAAAGCCTATACTTGTAAGTCAAATTGAACTGAAACATGCTCATGGGGCTCAATACAACCATACAAATTCCGTACTATTACCTGATAATAATCCAATATTCCTTCACTTGCTCACACGACTTGATAAAGCTTGATCCTTCCTCATTATTCTACCTTGCAAGTCGATTGAAGGAGAGTAGTTCTTATTATCTTTAAGAGTTGGACCTTCAAAGACTGACAGCTTTTCTTGATGGTCAAGAACCTCGGGTCTAGACAAACGCTAAGTGGTTTAACTTCCTCCCCAATAACTCGAAAATCTTTATCAAGTACGCAAAACAGGCATGCGACCCTGAAAGTTCCTCTAAGTTGATTTTCTACAACTATGATAATGATATCAAAATTACACTCGCCAGGATGATAAACTACACCTTATTCAAACCCGATAATTTTGGAATTCACATCAACACTTAGACAACTGAAGTTACAAAAGGCTGATCTCCTATCTTGGAAACAACGTAACAAGCATATTGCTCAGGCAGGCTTCCTGGTCGATCGATTACGTATATGCTCACCCTCGCATCGGTATGCAAGAAGTTGGCAGAGGTGCAAGAGCAAGTCGGAAGAAAAGTATTCTTCGGCCGGTGTCGCTGACCTCTGCGCGCGGAAAATTTTCGCGCGCCTTTTTATATTTCGTGAGTGCACTTACGCTGACCACATAACACTGCACGTCGCACGGGTGGGTTTGCGTAAGTTGCCAGGACGAGGCATCCAGCAGGCTATTGCGCATATTACATCCGCGCGTTGTGAAGCTCCTTCCTTTTCTCGCCGACTCCATCGTCGAGCCGCACGAAAACGAACGAGGAAATGAGCGTAGCGCACCCGTAGTGCGAAACTATCATGAGGTAGTTTGTTGAGCCATTTCGACGATTATGATGTTCACTTTTCTTTTTCTTCCGACAAGATCCCATGTGCAACACTGATTCAAGCTGAGATTGATGTAGTGAATGGAAATTATTGTTATGACATTTAGAAGAGCTTTGCAACGTTGATCCTTGTGGGAGGATCCAAGGATGAGTGAGTGATTTTTGTCTTACCTTTGTGTCAGTTTGGCGATTATTGATAGAACTGATTGCATTTCTCGAGTGCCATTGAGGAAGATGATATTCTATTATATCTCAACTTCCGCTAGTTGTCTACTTCTCTATTATTCATTCAGGAATATTCTACACATCCCCCTCATACACCTTTATCTGCGGATGTATTGGAATGAGATGGTTGTAATCAAAGAGCATTGAAAAAATAAATAATAGTTAAAATTACTGGCGATAATTGATCCCAGTAGTAACTGAACAGATTACTCAACCCTATGATTTCTTGTGTCAAAAGATCAAATTGAAACAGCCCATAAAATATCATCACACAAATCTCACAACTTTTTTAGAACCGAGTGGGAGAACAAATGGTTCAAAATTCCCTCGATTTATCGATATGTTGATAGAAGAATCATTCATTGAACGTAAAAGCATTAATCGTCCTCTCAATCTGTAAAGTTGATTTCGGTTCTACCAAAGAGATGAGATACCTTGTTCGCGGACCATTTATTCAAATGTGACCAAGTAAATCGTCTGGAGAATCTTCCTGAAGATATTGCAAAAAGTTAGACTTTTGCGATAGATACAATTCAAACACGAAGTACATCGATTAGAAGAAATAGAACGCACGCGTCAAGCATGAAATCTAGTCAACTGAATCCGACAAAGACGATCTCTCAGATAAAAGAAATCTGTATTTCGGTGTTTGGAACTCAGAATTTTATCTTTTCAAGACCGAGGTTGTTTGCAGCAAAGTCGAACAGCTGGATCTAGTTTCACAAGAGAACCAGATTGCAAATAGTTTCCTACGCCAACAAGTGAGGCTTCCCACGATTTCGAGGAAATTTCATTGACACCCGCCATGATATCATCGCACTGCGCAGTGTTGAAATGGTGCAAGCTCGGGGGATCGCAGCAACAAATTCATTCAGAGAAACAATATCCTATCACTGACATACCACTGTAAAGCCGTATTTAACTTCCACATAACACACTCCTGCGCGTGACGCTCGATTAACTATCATAATGCTCACGGGCGCGAGCCTAAGGAAAAATGCATCCGCGCGAGTGCCTATGATGCATCCTCGAGCCTCTTGATTTCCCACGTTACGGGGTTCCGATTCGTTGTTGCAGTTATGAAATGCGCTTACAGGACGCTTTCACGCGAGCGACGGCTCTTTTCCTCGCGAAGAAAGTTGCGCGCGAGCGCGGGGCAAGTGCATTCGAAAGTTGCACGGCTGCATTGCAGCGCAATTCTATTGAAGAATCCGCGAGCCCGAGACCTAGAAAACGCCGAGGCTAATCCGTCTCGAGACAAGACAATGGGCCTCCTGAGCTGCGCTATATAAAGCCGCCACACTCGCGCGATTGTTGTTTTTTTTTTTTTCTATACCCTCATCGGACTTTCCGTCTCCTTTTGGCTCGGATCTAGTGCTAGCTGATGCTGACGCGCGGGAAAGTGAAAAATTCGCAAGAGAGCTATATACGTGCGCTGCACTTGAGCCGCGATCGACTTTCCTAGGAGCTGGCGCGGATGGGCGAAAGTCGCCCAAGATCCGCTTGTTTTTCGTGGCTCTCTCTCCCGCTGGACTGGAGATCCGAGAGCTTGATTGACTCGCGTTGCGGTATTGCTTTTTCGTTGCGATGGAGGGATCGGCTGATTTTTGAACCTCCTTCGTTGCACGTGCTCTTTGGAGCAACGGATTGAATTTCTTGGCAAGATCGTTTCGAAAGATTGGGTTGTTCTGGTTAGCGCGGGTGAGAGCAAATAATCAACGAGACTGGGTTGGTGTTTGTGTTGATTTTTTCCAGACCATGGAATCTGGTGCAAGTCCGATGCAATCGATTTTGGAAGAAATGCAATTACTGATCAGTAGTTACTAGCAATCCACTAGCCTCGACATGGAATCGGAAAAGAAACAACAGTATTGATGACTCTTCCACGACCGACATAATAACTTTTTCTGATCATTCTTGAAGTCCTATCTCGCGAGCCAGTATTAGTTCGTCAGATCATCGACAGTCCTGACGATTGAACTGATAACCTGAGGCCATCATGCAGTTTCTTTAAAGATGAACTTCGATCACTGCACTAAAATTGAAATGGTCCACTACCATCATTTTTAAATCAAGCTTGCGCGGTTTGAGTGATATTACTGACATTGAAATATCCCCTTTATCCCGGCCTTTACGAGCATATTGCTACTCTAGACTTGGCATACATTCTGTATATTGAATCAAAATTTTTTGAATCAGTCTATGGATGTTCGAGTTTTGTTCGAATATGGGGGTGTAGCCCGGCGATTTAAAATATTCCTAATGACAAGATGAAATGAATTACATGGAAAAATTCATGTGACGCAACTCTTAGCGCGTATCTATGATATAGCCAGCACAAAAGCTGACTCTGAGAAAGATGCAAGCTCGTAAAGGCTGAGGTAGAAATTAGAACTCAAAGACTTTTATGAAAATGTCTCAATTTAGAGTATGGAAAACATCTCGTTTTAACTAACATCTGAGATCAAGATCTTAGTATCTTTGGTTTTGATGGCATAAGATCATTAGCTCATAATTAAATTACCATTGTTCAATGCATCTGAGTGGATCAGCGAGTGACTTGCTTGCATTCTTATTCTGTGCAGAACGTATGGAATTGAATTACCTGAAATGAGCTTGAATTGGTTCTCTTGCTTATCACGGAATTTTTTTTGCGCTTACAAAGGTCTCTGGTGTAAAATAAAGCACAATCAACAACTTACGCTTGCGATGAGGCTCAATGAATCCTTTGAGGAGGTTAAATTGATAGATACAAATGAATTAATGTACGGTGAGATGTGCTTTATCCCATAGATAAGCGCAATCGCTAAGAGCTAATTTCTTCACTTCATTCTGTAAAAAGTGGTTTTTCATCACACATATTCCAAAAATCATCTCCCCTACTTTTTCATTTCTTGATTCCCCTAGTCAAAATGTATATGCTCGGTTCATGCGTAACCGACGAACGCATCGATTTTCTTAGAGAAATAGTGAGAATGATATTCTCAGAGCCTCCGTTACGTCAAGTCGTGATCCGATATACCTCTCCAGACAGTAGCACAAGGCTCGCGGTATC
>JAPYYZ010001580.1:0-14882 GCA_030522705.1 Eretmocerus eremicus | reverse complement strand
GCATTTTCTTACGGAAGGTTCTATGGGCGCTACGGTGCGCGCTTACTGCTCTGCACGGGAAATATACATTCACATGCATCTATATAACTTGCTCTCGGGAACACGTATGAGGAAATATACATATTCATCCAAGTGGTTCGGGCTTGAGTATTAGTGGTGGAATGAGTCCACAGGACAATAACGCTATCGGAGAATTCATACACAGCCTGTGTTGACTTTGCAAGAATAAACATCCGATCTCCCTTTCTGTGCTAACAGGCACTTGTGTTCTAGCAGCTGATTTGAGCGGGATTCCGACTGGGTGGATTTTCCGTGGGCTTTCTCAATAGTTCTTCTCAAAATAGACGAGGAGTTATTCATGGTATCTCTTCAAAATGGTGGAAATACCTCGAGTCACGAGAGATTTCTGCCTGCTCCATCCTTTTATACCAATTACTCGGAACACACGGCATTGTAGGGAAAAGCTTTCTGAACTTCTCTTGTGGGTTTTTCGGGACTGAAAAAGGAATACCGATGATATTACTCAAAATAACGGATTTTCTTCGAGTTCCGAGTGGATTCCGCATGGAAATCAGGCACATCGGTTCACCGAAAGTCGAATTAATCGGACGGATTGATACGTGTTGATCTAAAAATTTCTTGGGAAAATATTTCCGAATTCTGGAGGTCGCTATGCATCGATTCTGTCGGTCGATTGATTGGATTCCGAGATGGAAAATGAAAACGCGTCAAAAAATTTCTTCTTTTCAAAACTGACTACGCCATTGTTTCTGCATTGAGAAAATGTATATACATATAAACTTTGACACCCCTACGATCATTTTGGATCAGACTTGGAAATGAGAGGTGCTCCTCCCCTTAATGGCAGAAAAATTTTGATGGATTCTCAAGAGCAATGGGGAGTAAAGCAGCAGAGTTGCCCTGCAGTCGGCCAAAAAGAGAATGGAGGGGTGAAAAAGACCACGAGGCTCGCTTGACCACTATCGTTTGTGATTCTGATGATGACTCTATGAAGCATCTCAATGGCCTACGAATCTATAATCGAGATAGTGAAATAGTCAAAGAAAAATACATCGACAATGTATGGAGAAGGCTGCTAACATGCTCGAAAAACCTTTGCTGTCATTGGTCAATGAAAGGGGTAACTCTTTTCACTGGAAGCGATATGATGCTCCGATTGACAGGATCATGGGTTCACTATCCAGTTTCTATAGGAATTTAATTGCAGATAATACTCTTGATGTTCACTCGAAGGTGGCAGCAGTTTTAACCACATTTCCGCCCTACGAGTTCCACGATGTTGCACCGAAACATGATTTTCGTTCGAAAGGTGAAGCTCATGGTATCGGTATGGTTAGATGTAGCTTATGGCCGAGAATCTTATAGCCACTCGGTACACAGACCTTCCATCAACAGGGACGTAATTGACAAAGTCAGCTCTGTCTAAAAGAGGTTAAACCAAGTTTTCATACATCTGTATGGAAAGAGATACACAACATTCGAATGAAAGCTTACATCATTATATTCCGAATTCTCATCGGAAGAGCGGTTCCAGCCTAGGGAGAAATTGAATATGGCTGTCACAGAACCTGTTAGTGAATTTAAGGCCGTGTGGTATCCGTGAAGGTTGACCTTAGTTCCCATTAAAAAACCTTGCGATTTGGGTTCTATGGAGAACTGACAAATCTCTTAACATCTAATTTAGATTGATCTTTTCGACAATTGGCGAAAATCGCAAGAGTACCAGAGGATGATGAAAACGAATGGGTGCACGCTTGTAGAGGTTAGGTTTCACATATTGCGGAATCAGTCCCATTATTCCCTGATACTCTTGGGGCTTCAGCCAGATGACAAGAAGACTGCAACTTGCGCTTTAGTTGCGATAATGAGCAACAAATTTCGTATTCTGGTCTCTTCGACGTAATGTCAACCTATCTATAACTATAGCTTACTGACATCATCGATGAGCTCGTATCTGCAGCTCATGAGTAATTGGACTCACGAGGAACGCATTGATACGTATATCAGCGGTTTTTTCTCGCTGCGCCCAGATATCTCGTGCAGCTTCTCTCAAACTCGGGATACGTAGGGTGCAAGTTACGTTTCGGATGAATAACCATTGAGGGAAACTCCTCGCGAAGTTACGAAGAGATCTCATCGTTATTTGATGAATTATGGCGTTTTCATGTCCGAAATCGAGATTTTACCATTTATGAGGAATCGCGTTTACCCTGCGATTTCTGAATTTCCTCGCAATTCCGATGATCTTCAATGCACGAATCACATGAACAACGTTATAAGAGGTGATCATGAAGTTTCAGAACGATCGATACACTCACCGTGATTCAGCGATCGTTCGAGCGATGATAACTGGAAATTTCAGAACTCGCGAAATGCGTTTCTTCTCGATTTCGAAAGCATAATCAAATCAATGCAAAAGGTACGATTACTGCACGGAACTAATCAACCTCTATCCATGATTCGACACTACTCTATCAAGTTTTATCAACATTGGCCCAAGTTATGCAAAAAACGTGGGCCGAAAGTCGGCATTTTTGCCATTTGCCACATATCGCATGAATCGCGTATTCTAGAACCGCTCGCGATCCCGTGCACCTTATCCAATGGAGTTCTCTCATGAATTATCTTACTATTTGAGTCTTGGTGGAGATTGAGGTTCAAGTGGGGTGAAATATAAAAAATACATTATTCCGTGTATTACCCAATGTCAATGAGCCAAACGAAATGTAATGATTTTATGACATTGAATTGATAATCTGAAGCTTTAATGATCAATCTCTTTGAACAAATGGCCATTTTAAGAACCGCAAACTGAGTCTCAATTTTTCCTGAACTAGGCTTACAAGTATAGCCAAGAATAACATTTGATTCGACGAAAGCTCGATTGGATAAACGTTCAATTTTCATGACAAGATCATCCCTGGAAATATGTACATATTCCATTTTCAGCTAGTCGTCAGTATACTCTGGTACTGAAACTCTCTGTTCGACATCATCATCGTGAAATTCATTCATCTATCCCGTTTAATACTCGAGACTGGAACAATCTAAAATCAAAAGTCCGTAGACTTTAGATGATGCAGATGAATCGCGTTCATGATCTTCATAGATCCATGCGACGGTTCATAATTGCGCTCTTGGTGAATCCATACGCGTGATTATACTCTCCAACCATTTACTTTTCAATCCCTGGATTCCGGGGAACAGTGAAGCGGTCGTCATACGGATCCCTGGCAATTCCAGGGCGATCCCTCGACTTGTCGATCCGATCGTTTCTCGGCCACTCGTCCAAGGCGTGACGATTGATTCGATTTTACAGATCCAAGTGATCTCACGATCTCGCGCTCGCAACTGCGGGACTTCGCGATTCCCCCGTTAGTGCGATTCGGCGGCTCAAGGGCTCGCTGCTTGCGCGACACTTCATCTGCATGCATCTTTATCCATCATTTCGCGCATCTATACTAGCCGTTCGTGCATTTTTGGACCCTATTATCCGTTCCGTGGAATTACTTCGCAATTTGTTACCGCGCGACGATTCGAATCTCATACAACGTTTCGATCGAGTAGCATGCAATTAGATGACGAGGAATTAGTAAGTTTTATTCTGTCTGATTTGCATGCATCCTCATACTAGGATTTATTTTGTTGAATAAATATCGTATTTCTTGACTACTTGGCCTTGAAACTATCGGCCTGGCTTGAGCAAACTGGGCAATGATGTTTGCAGGGTTGCAAGACAAATCTGAGTTAGATGAAAACAAAGATCCGTCAACTCTCCGTTTAACCCAAATCGTGAGGGTTCTCGAGAATAATGGGTGCAAAGTACGATCAGGCTGTAGCACGGCAATCGCATCGTCTTAACATGGACTGTGAGACATAAACGAGGGTGAGTGCGATCATTCAAGGGCGGGATGTATCAAATATGCAAATTTTATGGAAGATCAGCTATGAGCGAGTCAAAAAAAGAGATCATATGAGTAAGACTATGGCGTGAGCTAATCAAAAATTGAATAAGAAGGCATATTTCTCTATTAGCCTCGTGGCTATTGAATGCGTATGATCTACATACACTATTCAATTCATCCTTTTTTCAAATCCCATTTCCTCAAACTTCCTACTGTTCCATGATTCTTCAGTTAACAAGAATCTATTCGGCGATAAAATACTCCGTCGCTCTTGTCGAAACTTCACACATGTGTTCAACAATGAAAGTGAAATCAAACTGTGAGACAGATTCTAAATTCGCCGAGTGACTTGAACACAGCACTATTTCATTTCTAAATTATCTCTAGAAGTAGGCTTTGAGAGGCAAATTTACCTTCAGGATATTCCAATTCGGGTATTGATTACTCTATTGGAAATTGCTCTGACGGAAAAATCCATGATGTATATGTTAGCGGCAAAGTCCGAAGAGCCGGCACTTTGCGAAGTACCGGTGGCTCTGCCGCTGGCTTCCTCACCGCCGCATCGGAGGCATGATCAGGAAGGCTCACTTTATAAATATTGCGATTTTCTGAGAGTAAGCTCCGGAAGAATGACAATATAAATGGGAAGAATGTCCTCTATGGAGTGAGTAGGGTCCAACTTACACACTCCAAAGAGGACTCTTTCTATGTACAACATATGATATATGGAAGGTTGTGATGAATCATCTTCAAATGTGGAAAATCTTCGTACCAGACCTGCCTAATTTCCTCAGAGGACAGCGTGATACCCTGATCCCTCTTGTCATTAATCACGAATACAAAGAGATTCATGAGATAACGGTACAGGGATCACGGGGAAAGGTATGGAAGATTGACTGGGATTCTCCATTTTCTACGATAAATGGCAGTCTCAGTAAACTTTATCGCGTTTGACAGCAAAGCATGAGTTTCTGGCTGAAAGATGTTAACGCTGTGGATCAAAAACTACTCATCTTCGAAGCATACCGCAAGGGGTACGTCGGCCCTGGGGTGTTATAACCCTCCGTCCTCAGTAAACCGGGACAGGCCTAGCTGCCCCACAACTGCAAGGGGGACCTCCGGGTCCTGAGAGTTTGGCAGCTCCGCGGCCCCAGCCACGGTTCGATGGATGCGGGACTCGAGTGTACTCGGATGCACCCGAGGTCTGACTCTACCAGGCTTGCCGCAAGGAGAGAAATTTCCTCTGGAGAGTGTTGATCTCCCGGCCACATGCACGCGCCTGCCGGAGCGCAGAGCCCGCACAGCTCCATCTGATTGACCGCAGCAGCCATAATGACCGGTGGTGAGTACGCTTCTGGATAACTTCACACGCAAACCGTCCGACTCGTCCAACGAACCAATGACTCCTTGGCCTTCAGCAACGACCAGATGAGTCGAAGCCCCACCGTGGGGCGGGGATCAAGGTGTGAGCTGGCATCTCTTCACAGCGGTAGTCGTCCCAGGGGGATAGGGTGGATCAAGTGCTTGGTCTCCCATGCGAGAGGCCAGCGTTCGATTCTCGGCCGGCACCACTGAGATTTCTTCTCATGTGCCTCTTGCGGCGGTCTCGGTGGTTCAGGAGCCACCTTAAACTGTAGGTCCCCCTCACCGCGGTGAAATCGGTGGTTGGCAGTTACTGACGCGCTGGTTGAGCGTATCTCAATCCCATGCTCATGGGTGCGCCGTTCGGATAGAGCTCGGAAGAGCAGGTGCCAAGACGTAAAACTGAGAATTTATATCTTATTATCGAAGTGAGCCAAGATCAAGTTTGGTGATCTTCGTGGATCTCATACGAGGCCAGTAGTTCCCATCATAGCCAGTCATTCGAAAGCTTTTTCCCGAGAGGAGTACTGGGACAAGCGGATAAGCCTGGCTCGGGATGGGCATTTCAAAGCGGGAGGGCGAGGTGATGGTAAATTGAGCGGAGCTTGGTGGAGCCATCGCGTCCATTTGCAAAAGCTCGACTAGGACATAGAGAGTCCGAATGAAGCGTAGTCCAATATAGCTCACTGAACGCCAAGCATAAAGCGAAGCCTTTTCGAAGGGTCTCCCGGTTTTCTAGATGACCCAGGACCTTGGTGTTGAGTGACTTTGGCCATGAACAAATCTGCTCTAGGATAGGGCGCGCGGATTGGACCACGAATTCGTGCATGCTTGGAGATGAACGTGGAAGGGACTCTGTCTTGATTGTCAAGAAGACCCTGGCGGCTAACAGTCAAACATGTTGGGTTCACCTGATGAGACTGCAAAGGTGAGTCCTCGTTGAGAGGCTCCGAGCCGTACGATTGGAGATAGACAGTGGAAGCTATCTGACACGGGTAAGCCATAGGGGTCTTGTCGATAGGCATCCTGGGGCTCTGGCCAGCTTCCGATTCCTAGTCAAGGTCCCGCATACTTGACCATGGTATCCAACGCTAAGATCACAGGTGGGAGGGTACGTGTCACATATACCGTCGACTCACGCCCCGCGGTTACCAGTCAAATGATTTTTTTTTTTTTATTAACTAGTCAAATGTGTTAGGTTCAACTGACGACACTGACAAAGGATACTCGCGACAGTTCCTCGAATCGAGGTCTTCGGCAAATGACGGAGACCATCTTATGAAGCAAATGCAGAAGCCTCGCAGCCCGTGGTGATTGGCGGATCCTGTGAGCTACCGTTGTGGTTACCAAACGAGAGAGTCTTGTACGTCACTGGGGGAGCATATTCGTGAGAGTCCTTGGCCATCAGCCACTAGGAGGGAGATACGAATCTCTCAAGAGTGTCCAGAATCCCGGGAGATTCTACGGGATAGGAATATTGACGCGCTCCTGCACCCCCTCCTCCCTCCAGTCATAGCGCGCAGGTTTAGGTCACGTAACTGCGTTGTTCAAACAAGGCGTGAGAAGAGTTTTGGAACTCCACAGACTTCAAACAGCGACCAGTACGCGTGATCAGAGAAGTTTTTGGCGACACTGGGAGAGAGATTTCGCGAGAGACCTTTTTTGCGACCATTTCAAGGTGGAGGCCGAAGAGCTTCCAACAATGGTACCTACGGTTGGTGCAAGAGCCCTTGCGATGCGGCTGCTGTCCCGTGCATGGATTAGATCATGAGGGAGAGTAACATTCCCACTAGATGCTTGAACGCGCCGGGGTTCATAGCCAGTTCTTGTTCCAAACTAAAGGAGCTCAAAAAAGAGTAAACTGGTAGTGGATGTAGACGCGCTGACAGGACGTATCCTGTCTGTGGCCCTGGGGTCAGTGGAGGTAGAGTTCAAGAGAGTAGGCACCCCGATCTAATCACAAATCAACTGGTACATATCTTGTCCTCAAAGTGATACTAACTATAACCAAGCACAGCAATAGTAGCACTAGATTGAATTCGGATCAGTTCAAGAGGTAACATTCGAATCTTTCGTTGTTTCGCAATTTTCCGCCGGGAGTATCAACCTTCTGTCACCACATGTTGATCCAGTGAGAAGATTTTATATAGAGGTACAACGTGAGTGGTACAATTACTTTTTCCGAAGTGTTAGAGATTTTTGTTACATATCCAAAGAGGTACTTCTACCACGCAAATTCGTCTCCCTACGCCACTCGTCCTACAATGACAATTTGACGTGATACTTTGACACTGCGACTGATCTTTATCGCACGCCTCCCAGGTCAAGAAAACCAGTTGGGTAGTGTCTCTTGCGTTATTTCCAAGGCGAGTCATGATTCAAGAGTATATTCACTAGTTCTTGGCGTTATTCAACAGAGCCATTGTGAATTTGCCTCTTTGGAAGATGTATTTTGTGACCACTCGCGTTATACTTCTACATCAATTCTTTTACTGTGCAGTGACGGGTCTCAAAATCCTGGACATCGTTTTGACCCTTAGACAAACATACTGGAATCGGATCTACTCCGAACCATCGCTCAGTCACTTGTGATCAATGAGTGACGCAAAACGCAGAATTTCCCACGGTCAGAGCCGAAAAACGCGATGCAAAATCTCCGATCCTACTACAATTCGCATACACATGATATGGGCGCAGGCGTTGGGACGGTTTCATGATATTGAATTCTCTGGGATCGCATGTTCATTCTCCCTTAGATTGTCCATTCAGTAAGAGTTCCGAAATCGGATATGACCAGTGGTTTTGCAGAAACGCCGACTATTTGTTGAGTTCCTCGATGCATTCAGTGGTCGATTGGGGAACTCAAACAACCGTTTCAACTATTCCCACCAAAATTTCTCCCAGGCTGTCAACGCATATTTCCAAACATATTCTACTCCGAATCAGACTTTGAGAAAGTGCTGATCCCGAGTAGAATGTTAAATTTTCAGTTTCACGTCTCGGCACCTGCTCTTTCGAGCTCTATCCAGACGGCACCCATGTGAGTGTGCTTGAGTTACGTTCAACCAACGCATCAGCAACTGCCAACTACCGATTTCACCTTGGTGAGGGGGACCTACAGTTTAAGGTGGGTTCCGAACCACCGAGACCACCGTGAAAAGTACATGAGAAAAAATCTCAGTGGTGCCAGCCGGGATTCAAACCCTGGCCTCCCGCGTGGGAGACCAAGGACTATATCCACTAGGCCACGGCGGCTTCTGACCCCGAGTAGAGCGATATAATCATCATTTTCAACGACTCAAACCTCACATACTTTGGGAACAATATTGGCCTCGGACATGAGAAATCTTTTTCCATCGCGATGTTGACCCTTTTCTGAAGAATGAAATGCTATGATACGAGACATAATCTCTCACCTCACGCAAGAGTATATTTGCGAATAGATTCTGCTTAGTCCATCAGGCCAGACGGAATTCCATTTCGAGCACAGAACTTCCATGAAGTTGACCATCATTGCGAGGATATTACTTCGACCACTATGACTTTCTATGAAGAGATTAACTTCTCGCTTCTCTGAATCACCTCCAAAATATTGATTCGCCACCCTGTAAAGTAATAGAATTTCATTGAATGACTGATAATTTTCAGGCCAATCCAAAACTCAGGAGTCACATCTACTGCTATGAGTATCTACTGCTATGATTCCATCGATTATAAGAAGATTGTTGTTTGAGAGAACCAAGTTTCAAAGCAAGTATGATTGTCACATCCCGTGGTCGCGTCTTTCAGTCACTCTTATATTACACGCGCATCAATCTCACTCAAGATTTTCGACCTAACACACAGAGGGATAGAGGGTACACTGGGTTTGGTAGAGAGAACTGGGATGTTTAATAGCTCCTGCTAGGGAGTTTCCAGGAATCAACGACCTCTTACCGGCATCGCGCAAACTACGTGACCCCCGAATCAGGGTTATAAGATCCCTGACTGAACCCGCCGCGTATCTTTTCGAGGAGGATTACTCTTGTATTGTTCTGATGACGCAAGAATCAATATTATGGACGAGTATTCGGATGTGGAGTGCTAGCGAAATTCACGTCTCGGTTTGTCCGGAATTCCGCCATGATTTGACGACCTCCATCTGGTAGCTGCTTCCTGACAGATTGATGCCCTCGAACTATTCGTGCGATGTAACTGATCTGTATTTAGAGGACAGCTGTAGCGAGAGTTATCGAGGTTTTTAACTTCGCCTACGACATTTTTCGCTGCGTGTAGGGAACCATCTGCAGAGAAATTCTACTATATAACAAGACCGAACTATTCAATCCCCGATAATAAGTATATAACGGGATCAATCATCATCATTCCACGAAGGACGTGGAGTTATGATATGACATTTATAGATCGTGCCTCGGTAAGAGTTGTTATCTCGTGCCGAATCAGGAATCTCTTTCTCTGTATGAAATGCTGGACTAATTGTGACGATCAACGTCATCGTACTTCTATCTCCAGCAATCAGTGCCTCTTCTAAGGTATGACTCTGGTGATTTTTGGTCGAAAAATTGACTAAATTTCAATCTCCCAAAGTATCCTCTATGCTCTTTCAAAACATTCTTCCGAGAGCTCTGGAGTCGACCCTCATATCATCTTCGCCCGAATGAGTGAACTACTATATACGGTTGATGACCTATTCCAGTATTCCCCTAGTTGATGATCTAGAGACCCTATAGTCATTAACATACCTACTCCCACCCATATATTTTCCTTCGTGTATACACCTTTCGTTGCTATACTGTCGAATATCACATCAATTATTGCAGACAGGAACAAACGAAATAATTAGGAGTCTCAACCTCAACACAATTTTAATCGTTGGATTTCCTCATCATGTATGCGAGGATTCTCTTTTTGTGCAATATCAGGAATCAAATGGATCTTGCAGTCGAAGCAAACAAGAATCTCTCAAGATAAGGAAAACGTTTCAAGGGACATGCATGGATCTTACAAGTATAATGATAGATTAGTCAGAGATTGATCAAAAGTGCATCGTCTAAGCAGGGTGTGAAAAATACTGGAAGTTACAATAACATCATATGTGCTAACCCTTGTGTTGAAGTCATATTTTTGGAGTGCTGTGTGGACTATTTGTCCTGGTGCCGTGGACAATTATTCTTTCCCCGCAGTTGAAAAATGCAACAGCTAAGTCTTCGCTAGATGGTCTTCAATGCCCATGCTTGGTTTAAGCTCTGTTACGGTCAGTTTATTCTAATTCCTATTCGATCAAAGTAGTGTTTTAGAAGATGAAAAATTCAATAGGAAGTCACTGAACTAGCAGATGATAGAAATCAAGATGAACTCCTACTCTGTTCATTATTCCACAATTAGCTGTAATGAGGGAATTGCTACAGAGGAAAGTACTCCATGAAGAGGATCCTCGCAAACAGCACTCGTGAAGAGTGAGAGTTGCACTCACATTGTGGATCATCACAGCTCTTTTCCTTCTTATGACTGAATAACAAATGAGCATCAAGTTGCCCACTCACTCACAGAGACTAATCCAATTTTATGACTCGAAAGTACGTTGATTTTAGATGGGAAACATTGCTTGTTTTAGGAAATGCCTCTTTCCTCACACTACACGATTCTAATCTTGGGAAAGTTTTATGCGCATCTGATCCCTAGTGTACATACCTCAAAATTTTTCCTCATATCCTTCAAACTATTTCCAACAGAAATGACCTCCTCTGCCATGCGTATTCTTTACTCAGTAATCTTACACAATACATCCATTACAGACAGTACGTCAATTTTGCTGATTTTTTGGCTTGAGATCTTGAAAAGGGAAATTGACTCTCTCTGGTATCACATCCATCCCTCAGCTTTCTGAGATAGTAACTTATGTTGAGAATTGTATCAATGATAGCAGAAGGAAGTTTGGGCTATTTCCCCACAACTCAAATGCGCACAAACTCTTCTCTGCAATCATGATTCTGTTCCATAAAAAAAGGTAAAATGGTCATAACTGGGACAGAACATGTTCCAGTGGGCTGGAAATTCACCAAATTTCATGTTTCATGGATACAATGATGGTGAGTAAGTATGGCATCATTTGCTCTTGAGGAAAAAATTGTTTCCTGATCACCAGAGTCATACCTTAAGGACACAAAGACACAACCATACACACGTACACAAGCGCGCGCACGTACACATATGGGCAATTCTTGCTATGAACAATCCCCTACCATTATCCAAGAATTGATGGAACGAACCTCGGCTAGCGACGATTCGAATGAAAGCTTGAACTACCCTTCCCACTGAGAGCAAAATTCACAAGCCAGAGCTGGTCGCCCAAGCGATATCTACCATACGCGTAAAATAGCGCTATGTGTTCCGTTTCGCGAGTAGCGACTGCTTGAGCCAAGTAGAAACATCAGAACAATAAAGGAGCCGTGCATTTCAAAGATGGAAGTTTAGGCCCTACCTATGCAGGATCTTCAATGACGAGTTGGTGAACGAGTTATTGGATTATTACTACTATCGAACTTGCCTCTGTCAACTCATCGTTCAGCTCAAATCGGAAGAATATTCCAGAAAAATGGAAATGACTTGACTGCAGATACTCTGTCACCTATCAAATAGGTGGGCAATCGGGCCCATTCATCCCGAATACTATTCCAATTTGGGCTAGACGGCGAATCGAGAAACACAACATGGATGATAGTAATGATTCGCGAACTCGTCATTCGACTCAAATTATTGAATTCTTTTCGTAAATTGAGGCTCAACTTCGACATGCACAGCTACCGCATCGCAACAAGCGGGAAAATCTGATTCGCATAGGACACAAGCAGGGTGCTCTCATTTTATTCCACAGCATGGGGTTCTGCAGAGCTGACGCAAACATTCACGCCGGGGTTATAGGCTACCTGAGTATAACTTCGGCCCAGGGTTACCCGGGAATGACCTCTTCCATCCGAGGCGGAACCTTCGGCTACCTGGGTGTGTCTTTAACTTAGAATTGAGCTCACGGTGTAGGGATTGGGGTATCCTGGGGTTCATGGAACGCGGTCTAAGGGCCGCAGCGTGTCGGGGAAATCCTCAAGGAGAACAAGGCCACGAGCTAAGGAGAACTGATAATTTATTGCTGCACTACAAAATGATGCTTATGCTCGCGCTGCGAGCCAATTGTCTATCGCTCGAGATGCGGAGCGAGACTCTCTCGAGTCTCTCTCGTTGCCCGTGCTCATCCCCGCTCTCTCAGCAGAGAGACACGGACGCGCGCTACTGTGTGTGTGTGGCTTATGCCCCCACTATTCCCCCCCCCCTTTCGAACGGAGTTCTATTTTATAAAAATGGTTTTTTGATTATGAACGAAGGGAAAGAGTAAAAAGAACGATAAGTAATAAGAATATTGTTTCTGCAAAATCATAGATTTTAGCTTTGTAGCTGTATAAATTGGAATATGAATAGTTCTTTGGACTCTGAATATTTACGTTTTGGATCCTTCGAGTCTATTGGATAGGATCAAAGTTGGTTTTATTCCTTCGACTTATCTGACTCCATCGAACAAAACAGTGGCTCTGTGTTTAGCTTAAAAACACATCTCTGAGCACTTGTTTGTTATTTTACTTGAACGAAAATAGATCTTTCTAACATTTATCAACAGAAATAAATCTTTGCTTATGATCATGAATGGAAAGAAATTTCCTTGTGCGCTTTGCGCAGTTATTTGAAAAAAAAAACTTTTAGCCTAATGCTGGAAGGTGTGTATCTAATCGGAACACTTAGAACTAGCGCATGGGTATGCTTAAAATTACTTTTGGAAGTTGTGTTTTTCGACTGTTCCAATCTTTATGTAACTTCTGCCGTATTTTTGTTATATGTTTTTACCACTCTGAAAGATAGGAAAAGAAACCTACGAACGCCCGAGAGACTCTCATAAGAGCGCAAAAGGAGCCGATCATCCACCCTAAGGAGGAGCCGTCTTGGCGTCCGCCCGCTTTGCATCACGGAAGCATGCTAAGTTATGATTCTACATAAAGAGTGGGATTGGAACAGACACAGCTCTTCCTTAGCCTAGGTCATTGAGTTCGCCAACTCATGAGGTAGGTTTGTATCTATGGGGTATGAGCACTTTCCGCGCGGACTAAAATTAGGATAATTTTCTT
The DNA here is from genome assembly GCA_030522705.1 of Eretmocerus eremicus. Lineage (NCBI taxonomy): Eukaryota > Metazoa > Arthropoda > Insecta > Hymenoptera > Aphelinidae > Eretmocerus > Eretmocerus eremicus. The sequence continues at coordinate 1,426 of JAPYYZ010001580.1, read as the reverse complement.
TATTTTCTACTTCATAATGTTTCAAGAAAATTTTTGACCAATTTTGGAGATTCACAATAGCACTTCTCACTTTTTCTTGAGTGTTCTCAGCTGATTGATTCTTGGATTCGCACTTGCACGTGTGGATGTGCTTTTCACATATGTTCTTAGTGTCTATCACCTTGAATTTCACTTTCTTGGCGGTACCAGCGCTTTTTGGCGGATTTTCTTGAGTCGCATTAATTGTGCCTTTTTTCGTTACGCTCATGGTGTACGGATGGTCAAGTTTGACGTTCTCAGCGGCAGTCGGATTTACATTTTCGGGTATGGAAAACGCAGGTTTCAACCGTTCTATGGAGTTTGTCATTGGCGACCCTTTCACCTCAATTTCGAAAACGCGACTAGAGATGCGCCGGAGGACTTTATGTGAACCAGTGTAAGGCAATTCTAGCGGACGTTCAACAGAATCTACGCGCAATAAGACGTGAGTACATGTTTTTGAATCCTGAAAGTAAAAAGCTCTACTCTTGTGTTCCTCGGAAATCGGTACCGGTCTCACGCTGCGCATGAATCCCCTTAATTCTTCAAGGAAGACTTGCGGGTTTGCTGTGAACTCGCTTTCCAACGCCATCTCGCTCGGTAAACGCAAAGGATTTCCGTAGAGATAGTCGGCTGGGGAGGCATTTGTGTCAAGTCGCACGCGTGTACGTGAGCCTAACATTATTGTAGACAACTTTCTAGACCAGAGAAAGTCTTTTGTATAGCATATTAGTGCTGCTTTGAAATAACGATGCCATCTTTCTATCATTCCGTTCGCTGACGGATGATATGCGGTCGTACGAATGTGCTGGGTGCCTGTCAATTGCAAAATAGCTTTGAATAGAGCTGATCCGAATTGGGAGCCTTGGTCGGTTGTGATCCGTTCCGGTGCGCCGTATCTTGCTATTCAATTATCGTAAAAAGCTCTGACAATGGTTTGCGCTGTGACGTTTTTCAACGGAACGGCTTCTGCCCATCGCGAGAACCTATCTATTATAGTTGAACAATATTTGAATCCTTCTGATTCTTGGCAAGGACCTACTATGTCTATATGAACATGTTGGAATCTTTTGTCTGGTGTCACGAATGGAGACGGATTCGTGCGTACATGTCTACTGACTTTGGCTTTTTGGCAGTTGGGACAATTTTTCGCGAGCTTCGCTATATCCTTACTCATAGTCGGCCAAGGTATTTTTTCTTTCTCTAATTTGCCTATCAGTAGCTTTGGCGCTAGAAAGCGAGGCCGCCGTCACCTAGTGGATAAGGTCCTGGTCTCCCAATCGGGAGGCCGGGGTTCGAGTCCCGGCCGGCACCACTGAGATTTTTTCTCATGTGCTTTCTATGGCGGTCTCGGTGGTTCGGAACCCACCTTAAACTGTAGGTCCCCCTCACCGAGGTGAAATCGGTA
>JAPYYZ010001579.1:0-14886 GCA_030522705.1 Eretmocerus eremicus | reverse complement strand
ATTCAGAGAATTACCCAAACCAATGTCGCTGCAGTTTTCAGCAGACTTTGAAAAATTCAGCTAAATAGTTCACCTTCGTAAACAAATCCCAAGTAACCTAAACATGTATCATACTTACATCACCGTAGATGATTTGTGAATCATAAATTTGCACGACAGACAAAAATATATTGGTACTGGGATTGATCGATCGTTTTGTAGCACAAATCTCGCGAGATTTGATGATCAATCCTTGTCATGCCTTGTCAAGTGATGCCTCACATGCAACACGCCGCAGCAAACACATTCATAATACACAGTGTATACGACAGCGTGGCAAACTATACCTATATTTTCGTGTGTGCTATATTGAGTGGGCGAATGACGTCAAGATCACGTGACATCGATTTGAATTGGGGTCCGGATTTTGCTGATTTTCAATCTGCTGAATAAACTGTTAACGTGCACGGAAAAGAAACTGTATTGTAAACTGATTTTTTTTTCTGATCAACTATTGATCACGGTATGAATTAATTTCCATGCGGGTTCCCTATTGAATCAATGGAATTGATTTCCGCTCCTGATCCCTCAAAGAGAATCAACTTCACAATGACTCGTTCACAATCGCTCACAAATAGACGGGAAGAATTTGTTCTTCCCCACTCTTGTCTAGGCCAACGTCTGCTATTGAGAAGATTGTCACGTATGTGCTGATCCTCAAGGCTCCATTTCAAAGGCAGATGCTAAATGATCCTCTTCCCAAGGAATTCCAAGAGAATCCCAAGTCTGATGTGCAACTCACGATACTCCTATCTCGCTGGCTCGATTGAGGAAGGCCCTCCTAAACTGCAAATGCCGCTATTGGAGTAAGATTCCCTAAAAATCCTGCCTCGGAGGGTGGCTCTCGGATTTTGAGCGAAATGGGTCTTCTCGAAATCTTGGTGCGAGTTGGGTGTACAGGCTAACAGGTTCATACTTGTATTATCCAGCTCGTACGCTGGCTGATACAAGTATGAACTAAATTTCTCCGACTGAATTGACAAACCTTCGAGCTCCCGTTCGAATACGGAGGTGTCACAGAAGTGCAATGGAGGATTCTTCCGAATGGATGATGGAATCTCGGACAGAATGATTCCACTGACATCAACTCCGGTAGCGTTCCGTCTCCCAACAGTGACCAGATCCATCATGGAGAGATAGTGTGGTCTTTGTTGAATCTCCCTGAGGCCCCTTTCCGGGAACCGTCGACGACATACGATCTCCCATGATCTAGTCAACGAGGTGAGATTATTTTGAGTAGGATGTTCGATCTGGGTTTTCTCCGGAGTTTCTGCGTTAAAGAGTCATTTAGAATAGGACAAAAATAGACAGACAAACATATATTGGTACTGGGATTGATCGATCGTTTCGTAGCACAAATCTCGCCAGATTTGATGATCAATCCTTGTCATGCCTTGTCAAGTGATGCCTCACATGCAACACGCCGCAGCAGACACATTTATGATTCACAGTGTATACGACAACGTGGCGAACTATACCTATATTTTCGTGTGTGCTATATCGAGTGGGCGAATGACGTCAAGATCACGTGACATCGATTTGAATCGGGTCCGGATGGCGGGCGTTTCTCTATCGCTCATAACAAAATTGGTATTGCGTTCGAAATTATTCTGTTTTAGCAGAAATTTATCTCATTATCCCTACTATCGCTTAGACAGATCAGATCTTTTTTAGCTCGACCATGCGGGTTCCCTATTATAATGGAATTGAGAATTTGTTCGAGCCTGAAGTGTACCAGATGCCCCCAAAAGATTTACTAACGATTTTCAGCCAATGAAACTCTCCAGACATGTTGACTTTCTTGTGCTCAAGCCCAAGCTGGGTGATTTTGGATCGGAATAGCTATTCGAATCGAGATTTTTCAAGAAAATCAACAGAAGTGCTATCTCACGGGAAATCATCGATGACTAACCTAGAGTCAGAATCGAGGAACGTTTTCTTTGATGGTGGATGTACGACCTCAATATACCTCCAGCTCCCGGGATTCCAACATTTTATCTTTTTTCACTAAAAATTCATCTCGGGAAGGGGGAGGGGGTTTTTGAGTATCAGATTTCGAATCCGAAGTCAGAATTGAGAGATCCATCGGTCGTATATAGATGAATGCCCCCAACATACTCGCAGTTTTTGAAAACTGAATCTCATGGTATAACCCATTGAAGACTCGTATCAATAGGTTTCTCCAGGCGCAGATTATTCGTCTATTTATTTATCCATTTTAACAATATACGGACATTGAGCCTCCCATAGAGTGCATCAAAAAGTTGAGAAACGCTCAACAAAACGAAAAATAACCAATAGGCTAATAAATAAGAGTGCAAAAACTATCACCATTCACTTTTCCCAGCACATACCTTAGATTATGATATTACTATCAATAATAGTCGCACATTATTTGCATGGCGGCATGTATGAAGGGAAGGTACGCATTTACATCTCTGACATTGCTTGGTATACTATTTCATATTCGCCTAAGTCTAGCAACAACTGAATTGGAGCTAAAATTACTATGGAAGGTATCAACTCGTAAAGGTCTGGGATTACGTACCGGATAAGGATCGACTCGCGCCTGAAACAATGGGGCAATAGACGGACAGTGAACTTTACCGTTGACTGTATTCCAAACAAAAGCAACGTCTCTGAAGGTGTGTAATGATTGAATTGTGTAGAGATTGAATGTTTGAGAGATATCCCCAAAATCATGATCAAATCTATGCATAGGAGACCCAGTTCTGTAACCAAGAGCTCTCGACGAAGAGATCGACGTTGAACAGATTCTAATTCTTAAATACGGTATTCCAAGTGGGGAAACCATATAACGGAAGCATATGTCAAGGACGGTACAGCCAAACTTTTATAAAGGTGGAGCAAAGATTTAGGGTTTTGAAAGTCACGAGTATTACGAGAAATGAAACCAAGATTTTTGCATGCTTCGGAAACCGATTCATTGCTATGCTTACCAAAATTCAGCTCAGAGTCAAAAGTTACACCCAAATCATTGAAATCGAATACATTATCGATCGCCTTGTTGGGAATTTTGTACAAATGAGGGATAGGGAACAGATATCTACTAATGGGCATGGATTCACATTCTCCTATATTGAAATCAAGACCATTTAGTGTCGACCATTTAACGATGGAAGATCAATCATCTTGTAATAATTTACAATCCAAAGGTGTGCTGATTTTCTTGAAGAGTTCCATATCATTCATTTCACACCAGACTTGACCTTGACTGGATTCGATAAGAAACCCCTAAGTCTCACAATCTGATATCTATCATTCAATTAAGACTCAATCCAAGTGACTAGAGCACTGAGAACACCGAAGTTATGCAGCTTAATAAAAATTAGCAGATTGTGATCAACACTCTCAAATGCTTCGGAAAAATCTAGATTCACATCAGTTCGCATGTGACCATATAGATTGTTGATAGCATAATCATAAAAGTTCATAAGATTAGTAACAGTTGATCTGCTTTTCATGAAACCGTGCTGATTTAGGATGAGACTATCAACCACAGAAGAGTATAATTCCTCAGCAATTATCGAGTCAAAAAGCTTCGCGATAGCACTTGTATTAGAGATGAGACGGTAATTTCTTGCTAAAGATTTAATCCCACTTTTATGGATAGGAGTAACATGCGAGATTTTCCACAACGAAGGAAACACCCCAGTCACTAGTGACAGATTGAATAGAGATGTAATAGGATTTAAGAGATCATGACTACATTTTTTCATGAAATGCATAGGTATACCATCTGGACCAGTAGACAAAGAGTCTTCCATACCTTTAATGGCATTATCAACATCATTTTCAGGAAGATGCAGATTAATATGAATGTTAGTGCAATCGACTAGATCACAATTTGAATTTAGGTCTCTAGAAACAGATCCAAAATAGTCAGAGAAAATTCCAGCAGTTTCCACTGCCGAGTTACCAATTCTGTCATTCCATCGAATATCATTAGGAACAGAATCTGATTTTCTCAATTTATTCACATAGGACCAAAATGATTGAATCCTACGGCTCATATCGCTTTCCACTTTTCCAATATAATCACGATATGCCACTCTTGAGGTTCTAATACATTTAGCTCTAAGGCGTTCAAATTCTATATAATCTTCCATGTCCCTAGACTGTTTCCAAGCAATATGTTGGATTTTCTTCTCAATAATCATAGGAATCAATTGATGGGAATACCACACAGGAAAGCTATTGTTAGAAGAAGGATGTTTTTTGAGCGACACAAATCCATCAATTGGGTGTGAGATCACTCCATGAGAACGCTCCAAATTAGATCCAATATCATCATTACTCGATAGAATATTTCCCCATTCCAGACTAAACAAATGAGCATCAATCTTAGCGAAATCCATTCGAGCAGAGTGATGTTGATTACTATTAGAAGGAGTAATCTTTTGCAATGTGTCGAGAGTGAACTCAACGGTAAACATGTGAGGAATGTCATGATTATCAATAGGCACCAAAGCTTCAGTAGCTGTGGGAGCAGACACATCATTTGAATTGCTGGAAATAAATCTAGAGAATAATTTTTACTATGAGGCAAAGGGAAAAATTGATTCATATTCATGTAGGAATAGCCATTCTTGTTAATATCGGCATTCAAAGTGATAGACCTAGTAATTTTACTATCCATGGACGGTTCATAACTTAGATTAGGAGTATTCACCCACTTCAAACCAGGCAAGTTGAAGTCACCAATCACAATGAAGTCACAATCTTGATATGAGTCTGCCAGTTGTTGAAGAGCATGAATATGTCCTTAGTAGATAGACGGCAGTCTTGCAGGAGGAATATATGAGCTGCCAATGATCAGTCTTCCACCAGAACCAATGGTAATGGCCCCATACACTTGCTCACAATCATTTGAGATGAACTGACATTCCATAGAGCTCAGAGATTTGTGGACAGCTATTAGAATGCCTCCTCCGCCCATAACGTTCACTATATTATTATATCTATCTCTTCTATGAATTACATAGTTATCCAAACCTATTGCGTTATCAGAAATTCCCCCATACAGCCAAGTTCCTGTGAGAACTATTATATGAGGGGTTCCATGTCAATTTAGAACCTTTCTGCAACTATTTTTTAAAAATTTCCGAAGCATTTTCTTCGATTCGGGATGTTGAAAGAGGATTTAAGAAATTTTTCCTGGACCGAAAATTTTTTTTTGCTAATGCTAGGCCTATATTAGTGATTTAACCTAATAATTTTCAATGATTGGAAAAACGAAAACTGTCCTCGTATTTTGCTCATAACTTCGAAACGGTTCGACCAATCTCGATGATCAAAAAAGCACTGGGTAGGTAATTGAGAAAACGTAGTGTTCTAGCTGTCAAAAAAGTTTGGTCCAGTCTCTAGCTCTTTGGTACCCACTAGAGCTCTTTTAGTGCGCTCAGAAGCCTCGAAAATCACAAAAATTATTTTTTCCTCCCTGAAAACTCTCTGAAATGGATCTGTAACCTATTTCAACGTATTTGTTGGGTCATTTTACACCCAAAATACATTTTTTCAACATTTTTTTGACCGCAGAAAGAAAACAAGTACGAGAAAAGGTAGGGCGAATTTTTTTAAAGTAAAGTGAGAGAAAGATGTAGCAGCGTAGACTCTGGGACCTGACGGAGCAGCGGAAAACATCGAAGAGTCACGGGGGTGGCCAGGTGATGCATCCATAAATCCTCAATAAGACATCAACTGGGCGACGCGAAAAAGTACCTCCCCTCAAGGGAGTATTTCAATCCGTTATTGATTCGATCCATTAACTCTGCATTTAGATGGTTTAAGACTGTATTCATTCTTATGTAAAATTTTCCAATCCAGATAATCGAATATCTGAAAAATTCATTCGAAAATAATGAATAAATATATTTTTAAGTGACTTCGTGAAGCATTTGTCGAATTATTCATCTCCATAATCAACCTCAATCTCCCTCCTTGATATTCCTCGGCTTCTTTTTTGAGTCGAAATCAGTAATCATGGCCTATCCAATGCGTTTCATATCAAAGATCAGAAGAATCAAGAATCGAAAATGAAGAAAAAAAAAATGAATCAATAAAGCAAATAATTAGATGAAAATGCAAGAAAATATTAGAGACTATCTTTATGTGGAACGTCCGGCCGGACGTACGTGAAATGATCATATCTGTTACGTCCAGCTGGACGACCGACCGCATGTCCGACCGGACGCCCGGCTGGACGATCGGCCGTATGTCCGGCCGTACGTCCGACAAGACGTCAGCAGTTTTAGTAGGGCTAGCTTTCAATCAAGAAATCTTCCAGAGTGGGTACGTGCCCCGTTGGTCAGATATCAATTTTAGCGCAACAGAATCTGAGCGCGCCCGACCCATTTTCGCGGAGCCGTCCGCTCCGCCCAGGCAGGTAGCCGCGCGCATTGGTGTACGTACAATGAACATCCATAGTCCAAGTATTTCGCACATCTGCATCATTGAGATTATCCATACTCCCTTTCTTGGGAACGTTATTACAACGTAAATCAGACCGTTCTCCAGTTCTAGAGTAAGATGTGACAATTTCACCTCTCAGAATCCATTTTTTGAAATGAAGAGTTTCTTACCCACATTTTCCTCAACCTGTCCTCGGTTTCCCCTCCAAGATCCTCACAGAGAACATGGATTATCTCAAGGTTTCTAATTACCCCAGATACTGTTCCCAAGAAAGGTAGTATGGATAATCTCAACGATGCAGATGTGCGAAATACTTGGACTATGAATGTTCATTTCACGTACATCAATGCGCGCGGCTACCTGCCTGGGCAGAGCGGTCAGCTCCGCGAAAACGGATCGGGCGCGCTCAGATTTTGTTGCGCTAAAATTAAAATCTGACCAACGGGGTACGTTTCCACTCTGGAAAATTTTCTAATCGAAAGCTGAGGTACGTAAGGATCACTGATTGAAGTTTTATTGAAATCGAAGATGAGCTTTTCGAGTAATCGCATACTAAACTCCTCCATCATTTTACTCATTGAAGGAAAATCATTTTCGATAAACTGAAGTACCCGTTGGGAAGATCGAAAAAAAATCTATCGATGTATATGAGTGAAAATTTTTTCGGAATCACTGGTTCGTGAATATAGCGAGTTCAATAGAGACGTTTTTGGCAAAATCCGTGCGGTGACCCATTTGGCGTGGACGCTCCCATATATACTGTCCACTCTTCCAATCCCAAACATGAGAGAACAAAGTAGTCGTCACGAAATCTCGAACCTCTTCAAAACTTTGTCATGATAGTCTGGAGAGTCGAGTTAAATTAGGTGCAAATTATCAAAATTAAATGACCATAGGACGAAGAGAATCCTTCCTCTCTATGGTACAAAAAGTGTTGAATCGTAATATAATCTTATCAATATATACTCAATCCTGCTCGAAGACGATCATGGAATGAATCATTCGCTGAAATCCAGCCTCCGCGCATCTCGGATACGTGGAGGGCTGAAGTCCCAATTCGTATTCAACAACTTAGGGGAGAACTGGAGTTCTTTCCCTAAGTTATTGACTACGTTTACGTGAAGTTCGTTCCCTTAGTCATGGAATGAGAGTTCCAACTCCCATTCCAGAATGTTATCGTGCTGTAGTCCAGGTGATAATCTGGGCGAAAGTCAACATTTTGGAAATCACTTCGTGCATTCATGATGGTGGAGCTAAGGTCTTCCTCCATATATGAGTCTTGTTGAATGACAAAAATCTCAGTTGATTTTCACTGTGGCGTATTTTGTGCTGAAGTTTGGGGTATAAATCTGCATGGAAGTTAACCTTACATTCTCTTGATTGGATTTCCAATTCGTGTACTTGAAATGAAGAATCTGAAGTCCTTCTCCCCGTGTGATCCCAACCTCCTGTACCAGAATATCTGCATATTCCTCTGAATGACATATACGTGGAGGAGTATGCACCTCTGCCGTGCAATCCCTTGAACTGAACTTCCCCCCAAACGTGCCAGCTCTCTCCCGTGGATCCAGAGCCATTAGCCTGTTTCACTTGTAATCTGACATGTCAACTTATAGTATATAATATAGATCAAATCTAGAGTAAACATTGATGGATCTTTGAATTTTTCATCCTCCAGGTTTCAGTAATACTACCCCAAATATGGCAGTCTTCGGGACATCGCAGAATGCAAACTCAAGTCTCTTCGGAACAACAAATGCTGCGCAGGGCTTTGGACAGGGGAGTAAGGCAGCTCCTTTCGGATTCGGACAAGCCTCTACCACTGGATTATTTGGACAGCCTCAACAGCATGTCCCACAACCGAGTGCTCCATTCGGACAAGTGAATAATTCTGGCACTCCAATAATTTTTGGTTCAACTGGTGAGTTTTTATGATTGAATTAATCTAACTACGCATCTGTTCTAGAGGATAGTGATCCTGCTTGATGGAGATGATGTCAGAGATTGTGACGGATGATTCCTCCTGAATCTAAACATGACATGCTATTTTTTACCTGTTTGTTCTCCTCATCCATCAGATCCAGTAAATGAGGACCTCCTCATTACATTCACATGGATCAGTTGATTGCATCCTTGTGATCGTTCAATGTCCTCCCGTGCAGCCCGGTCGATTGATCATTTATCAATCAGTACATGGGGTCAGTTTTAGGATCAGCAACACCTTCTCCAGATTAGGAGTTCTCAACGAACTACTCGGAAGTGAGCATTTGGGCTGGTGATTAAGGCTAAACTCACTAGGAGACACCACAGCCTTTGGGTCACGGATTTGGCTGAAACTCTGGAAATAGTCTCCTTTTGGTGCCAAAAGATGATGTCCAAAGCCGCAGAGTCTAACGCTCAAGCGTTTTTGAGATATAGCCTAAAATATTAGTACTGCCCAAATAGGCCCATGTTAAAAAGTGATATATATAGATATACTAACAACGCTAATGCCATAAGCTGTAGCTCAAAAACGCCTGAGCGTTAGACTTTGCAGCTCTGGATTTCATCTTTTGGCTTTAGAAAGAGACTATTCCCGGAGTTTCAGCCAAATCCATGACCCAAAGGCTGTGGTGTTTCCTAGTCAGTAGTCTGTAAGATCTTTTCGCAGTGATCCGCTTTGATCACAATTTACAAAAGTAACAGAGTGTAGCTTCCGGGATCTTGCCCTAGGGAATATGGAATCGAGAGGTCATCGGAATACGCCCATATTCGGAGGACTGTCCCTCGCATTTGAATGCCTCAGGAATGGTTATCATTCTACACGAGAACAAGGACCATTTCCCCTGTGCCGCATTAGCTGCCACCCCGCGCTAGAGGCATTGTTAGTGAGAGCGAGCAGAGCAAACTGAAGGAGATCGAGCGTGTGCTCCCCCTCTCGTCATAGTAGGCGAGCATTAGCTGACATGCTTCTCCGTGATTGAGGGCCATGCATTACGTGGAGGGTGAGAGGAGAGGGTGGTCCGGAATTTCCTCACAAAGTTTTACGATAAAATGAGGGAGGAGGTCGACGAGCTCTCTTGCGTATGTTTTTGAGACGTTTCCATCCTACGCGTTTACTCTTTCAAGAGCAAGGAGAGATACTACATACTGTTGTCAACTCATGAATTTCTCATCGACCTCTCAGTACGTTTATAATAGCTATACGGATACTGTGTGAGTTTGTGTCAGAATCACGCAGCGCGGGGACATATCAATGAAGAGCAAATCGTGAAAAATCGGAGGATCTATTCACGAAATTTCGAAGGAATTGAGAAATTTTTTCTACACTCTAAATCTCTTCCACACAAATCTATGTGAAGTTCCACTCAAATTTGTGTGAAATGGTCCAATCATCCGTTTGTTTAGAGTTTTACTCAGATTTCGTTTCATAGCTTCAATACAACAGACGATTGTTTGAAGCCTCCAAACATCTTCCATGGGTTGTGTGGGAGCGGTCAAACAACGACGACCGCTCATGACTCCATCCCGTACTAAGATATTCCGCATAAACTGAGGGGCGAACAGATGAATTTTGTCCAAAATCATAGCAATGATACCTCATATCTACTAACAGTATCCAACACTGTGCATATATGAAAAAGTTTTGCTACCGATTTCCATGGGTCTTTCAAACACGTTTTCTACAAACATGTGTGATGCTATTGGAATGTCAAGCATGGATTCTCATTTGATAATGTACTCATTTTGCTGAACAACCTCCATTGTGGTTGATTTCTCAAGATCAACACCTCTCAACGAAATCAAGCATGTAGAGAAACAAGTAGTTCGCGCGTTACATTGATCTGCTGTTACTTTCCACTTGTGAAGAACTCATTTTCTCTCAAATTCATCGCAAAATGAGTGTAGGTACAAGATCCGATGTTTGAAAACGACGAATACAAACTAGGTCATCACCCGAGCATAACTATTCTGCAGTGTATGGTATTCATGTCACTTCATGAAAAACTGATTCAGTTATGAATTGTGAATATTCAGCAGAGCAATTTCACTTCCTTCTCCTCGATGCAGTGCTTCACGAGAGAATAGTTCAACCTGCTGAGTTCAAAGAGTGGTATATCATATTGATTACTTCAAAAATGTTCCATCACAAGTGGAGATATTCTTCAGATACATGCATTGCCATTCATCAATTGTTTAACTTTATCCTTGTACCCAATTCATGGAATAATCTCATTATTTCATCGAGCAGGAGAAGCAAATCTCTACCCAAAAGACATAGTCTCTTCCAATAAGCTACATGAGATACAAACTAAGACTTCTTGTGAGCGTGTTACAGTTGACGTCAAAAATCATTGAAGTCATCCCAAAGTCAAAACTTCTCTTCGAATGGCATGGCCCATCTGTATCCTGAATACTGAATCAATTATCAATTGGTGTCAGACAAAGGGTCAATATAGTAAATAATACCTCAAGATGAGTGGTTGAATTCCCAAGCCAACACGTAGAGATTTGGGTGGCATCTTCTGAACAGATTAGTAGTAACAACAATAGGGATGGTTTTTGGAGATGCGAATTCAGAGAGACCATTCTCTTGAAATTGTACGGCCGAGCTGAGATTCTGATGAATAACGACGAGTTACTGTTGAGCAGAGGCTTATGTCAGAACAATAAGATTAAGTGGAGAGAGTAAAGGCATTAAGTCTCTCACATGAATCCGAGCAGTTCACTCTCCTACACAATATTCACTATGCTATCAACGATGAATTTATAACACACGGCAGAGATTTTTCACAGACTTTTCCATGGTCCAAATATTCTTGATACCATGCAACATGTTGCCGAGAATGTTTGGCATACTTTCTCCAGGCTTGAGTCTTGACTGTCAACATAACCCCAAGAACCCCTCGGCCGTGGATTAGAACAATTTTCTGCTGAATTATTTACTACATCAAATATTTTCCATCAGTCACTCAAGAAATTTCTCATCGGGTATTTCAATTATGCACATGAATAGGGGTTGTGCAGGGTTCTTACACGCTCTCAAACTCGCGTTGAGTCGATACTCAACAACCGATGCAACATATGTATCCATACATACACATGCGCGTTTGCATGGAAGCCTTTCGAACACTTTCGAGACATCTCTCGCTTTGTTTTGAAGCTTCCAAACAGTTGAGACGGATGCATGCAACTTCGCTCAATTTGTGTGGAACTCCAAACGATCGTTCGATACGTGAACCGTTTCACACAAGACTTGTGTGAAAGAGATTTAGAGTGTTTCCTCAGCGAAGGAGAAATTCAAACCAAGAAGTAGAGGGCTAAGCCCTCGCATCATGGATTCTGCCAAAACCTTGGGGATCACCCTGTTTCGGCTAGAAATGAAGATACCTCATGGGGTTTAGTTCCATACGCCCTCTGTTCCGAGATACAGCTATGGGCATTAGCCTTGCTAGTATACCTATATACACACACACACACACACACATACTACGGGACACTCGCCAACCCCCCCCCCCCATTTCCGATCACGATACTATACTTTTGAGGAGGAATCTGAAAGTATTGGGAACCATAGAGATAGTGTCGGTCAATATCTCTATGGTGCCCAATACTTCGAAATCGTATAGTTCGAATATGAGTGCAAACACTCGAACCCAATAGTCTGGTCTCCGGGGGACCTTTTGTTGGTCCGTCGGCCTCCAGCGAGGTGAGTATTGCAATAAATAGTGGGTAAAAAAACAAGAATTTCCCATCAAAGGTTGCCATCCTACGTTTGGGAGAAGCTGGGATATGAATTTTTCAAAAAATCAAATTGTAGGCTGTAAATGTCCGTCATCCTCCAGTGGCAACTCTACACTCATTCGGAAGCTTATGAAGCGTAGATTGGGGAAAAAATGAGGTTGCCAGTCTTAGTATGGTCAGTAGCTACAGATTTGAGGAGGAAACAACCCGTTTCGAGGCGCGCACGGGAAGATCTATAGCCTTATGGACGCCCCCGATGAACCGCTAGTATGGTTATCTCGATAGCCCAGTTGGAAGGGAGCTGGCATTCCATGCGGATGGCCCGGGTTCGATTCCTGTCTATGTCAAATTTTCTCTTTCCATTCTTTCTGCCTTTTCATCCGTGAATGTAACGCACGGAGAATTTTTAATTCAACGCAGTAATAAATCATGGGTTACCATGCGATTATGTGTACCAATTTGAAGGAGGCATGCATAACTCCCCCATGGTCATGTCGACAGAGATAAATAGAAAGGAGTGTAACGTCGGAGAATGTCCTGAAAACCATTGCTAACAAGATCCAAGGTGATTATCGTGAGGATGATCGGTTGATTGGATATAACCGTGGAAATGTAGGATTTCTTGATTGGAAATGGCAAATTCGACGATTTTCGCCGTATAGCTCGAGAACAACGCGCTGAAACGTATACATTTTAAACGTATACATGTTAATCTCATTGAGATTTAGATATTCGTATTCTTTTTTTCTCCTCAAGCACGCAGCTTTTCTGAGATATTAATGATGGATTTTATATATTTCTTTACCGGAATGCCAGATGAAACGATATTCTCCGTGTGATTGAAAAACAACGCTATGAATGAAAAGCTTACGAAGGTACGTTTATATTCATTCTTCCTCTGTCTATAAATTAATATTCTTGAGGGTTATCTCAGAAACGTGTCATGTCTGAGATGTTAATGGGTTTTATGCGAAGCACCTGTTTCGGACGATTCCGTGCATATGACCCAAAAATAATGCACTCACTCGAATCAATTAAAAAATACTTGGATTTAGATCACTCCTGTGAGATTTTTCGTGAGTGAATTTTTTCTCAGAATTATCTCGTTTCTGATATGGTGACAATGGTACTAATAAAAATGGTCACTCGTGTGTTTTCTAGCTCAGTAAGCATCGTCGTATTCAATATCGCGAAGAGCGACTGACCCCAAGGTCATGTTTGTTCGTACGAGCTCTCATTCATATCTCAGGAATCAATTCTTTGGAGATTCTCGCGTTCCAGAATATTTAAGTGAGAATAAATACGCGGATTATTCGCAGACGAATCATCACACACGGTAGTCCGGCGGCTGAGTAGGTTTCCGTAGCCTTTAAGGTGTCCATAATATTTCGAAGATCATTATTCCTATGTATTTTGATTCGCTGAATCCGATTTTCGATGGTAGAATTCCGCAGAATCCGACACTTGATTATTCTCAACAAATTATTATAAACAACTGCAAAACTCGTTTCCTTGCTCTACAGAAATCTTCTTCTGATTTATCAGTGAATTCCAAACAAAAAAGGTCCCTACACATTTCTCATGAAACTGCATAGTTTTCCCGTAAAAAATCCCCAAAGTTTCGAAGAGAGCGAATTTTGCAATCTCTAAACAATTATTGCTCAGCTGCGCCACGAAATTTTTCCATCCACCATGGCTCGAATTACTCCTTGAAGCCTCGCCAACGCACAAAAGATGCAGGTTTGTCGGAAAATTATTTCCTTTGTCTGTATTCTTGAGCAGAGTGGACCCATGTTCTCAATGCGTATGTATGCCCTGCTGAAAAAGATTACGTGGGATCCCACGTGGGGTGCAACGTGGGGTCTCTCATCCGACGTGGGGTCCCACGTGGGGAACAACGTGGGGTCCCTCATCCGACGTGGCGTCCCACGTGGGGTGCAACGTGGGATCCCACGTGGGATCCCACGTAGTACCCCACGGGGGCTGGTGATATCATGTGGGACGTCATGAAACAGGATTCAAAGGTACCACGGGACTCCTAAGACACCGTAGAACCCTGTGGGACCCTGGAGATTCACTTGGACCTCGAGGGAACGCCATGTGACCGGGCGCTGTCGGGGGAAGATTGCATGGGGTCCCACATGGGGTCCCTCATCCGACGTGGGGTCCCACGTGGGGTGCAACGTGGGGTTCCTTATCCCACGTGGGGTCCCACGTGGAGTGCAACGCCCTGCTAGGAAAGATGGATTGGAACGGATTGAAAAACTATCCGCTCTCATCCGATCCAATGCAATCCGATCCGCTCAATAAGGACAGTCGGAAAAGCGGATTGGTTTGCGATCCGTTCCAATCCGGTCGGCCATGAATCCGGACGAATGCTGCAAATCGGCATTGACCATGCTCAATCCAATCCGGATCAATGCTGATAATCAGCATTGGATTGGGACGGCTTGCCCATTCCGGATCAATGCTGTTTACCGGCATTGAATAGGGACGGATTGCCCATCCGGTTCAATGCTGCAAATCAGCTTTGACCATGCTCAATTCAATCGGGATCAATCCAAACCAATCCACCTCCACGCAATCCAATCTGCCTCAATGCTGATGATCGGCATTGGATGAGGACGGATTGCAAATCCGGTTCAATGCTGCAAATCGGCATTAACCATGCTCAATCCAATCCGCCTCAAT